>PVJL010001417.1:136041-266659 GCA_004026885.1 Lyroderma lyra
GCCCTGAGCATAGCCCTGAGCACAGCCCCAAGCACAGGCCGAGCACAGGCCGAGCACAGGCCGAGCACAGCCCCCAGCACAGCCCAAGCACAGGCCGAGCACAGCCCCGAGCACAGCCCCAAGCACAGGCCGAGCACAGGCCGAGCAGGGGGCCTGTCCTGGGCAGTGCAGCAGAGTGGGGCGTTGGGCTCTCCCAACTGTCTTGAGTTTATACAGTTCATACATTAAAGAAAATAAATGCAACTGAGAACTCCTAATGGAACTGCCTGGCGCTGGCTACGGGAGGGTACTTAAATAGAGTCTGATAAAAAATTAAAACCAATGTATCAAAACGGCAAAACATTTGGCCGTTTGGAACACGCCTAATGTCCCTTTAAAGTGCAATAGTCAGTCATTTATTCCATTTTGGTGATTTCAAGTTATCAGCATTTAGGACAATTTATAGCTCATTCTTAATTTTGCTATTATTTACTTTAGCAAATAGGAGGAGCCTTACTCTGAAAAAAAAAGTGCTGATCCTCAGCTTGTGGAGTGTGACAGATCCAGTGTGGAAAGCAGACCGACAGCTTCCTCTTACCAAAGGGGACGTTCAGTAAGCTTCTAGGTGAGTGGGTCTCACACTTCAGGGTCTTGAAGAGCCAACTAGAGAGCTTCTTAAAAGTGCAGATTCCTGGCCTTCAGCCCCGGGCATTCTCATCACAAGGCTTGGAACAGGGCCAGGTCATCCGCGGTGATTTTTAACCATCATCCCTAAGTGACTTTCTTCCTAGGACACGTTGTGAGAAACACTCATTGAGGTGGCAGGACCTGGGCTTTTTGCACACAGGGTCACAATTCATTTTCGACAGAAACGACCGATGAGTCGGTACAGCGATCTCAAAATTAATCAAGTTGATTCGGTTCAGCGTTGGGGACGTTCCTGCTCTTTGGAAGATTCAGTTTGGGAAACTGTACCGTTTCTTATTAACGTGCAAGTTGTGTCACGAAGACTAAACCAAATTCATCAAATCAATAATTCATGTAGAAGGCTGTGGTGCACACTCAACGCTATAAATGTTTAAATGTGTGAAGTGTATTTCCTTCTCTTAAATCACACAAATCATGGGGAAATACTGATAGTGAAACATATTGTAAGGAAAAAGAAAGAAAGAAAGCAGCCGAGAGCACATACGCAGGAAAGAATAGGCTCATTTATGGAAAGAAATAATATTCTTGCGTGTTCTAAAGACTTCATAAAGAATAGATACGACTCTGGGGAGTACTCACAGTGCTGAGTTCTCATCCTAGCCATGTATCGCAGTCCTGTTCACTATTGTGGGACAGAAATACACCTCACTGTGAGTGGTTTGGCCTCAGAACCGAACTTACTCTAATAACCTCACTTTAAACGATAACCCCGTATTTCCACCGGGGACCTTGAGCGGGCATCACTGTGAGAGAATGATTTGCACCGTGGCTAGGAGTGGAGGACCAGCGAGCCTCCTGAAGATGATTATTTCGTCCTCAAATAGTTCCCCAAACAGCAAAGTTCATTATACAAGAACGCGGGATGTCACCCAGTAAAGCGTATCACCTTAGGTTTGCAATGATGAACTCAGTAGAAATTACACACAAGAGAAGTAAGTTTGCATTCCTTCTCCACGGTCCTGTCCATTCCAGAAAGCACAGGGGAGAAGCGACCTGATCACATGCAAAAGTGAAACACCACAGATGTCCTCTGAACCTGACAGTGTCAATGGGCCACTGAGAGCTGGGCAAACAAATTCCAGGTTCTAGGAGGGGCGAGGCGGAGAGGACACGACTCCATGCACTGGCGAAGTAGAGAGCTTCCGATAGAGGTTCATCTCCAGTTGCTGACACATTTCAGCAGAGGAAGAAGGTTCCTGGGTGATGAGGGGCAAGTCGGAGGAAACGAGGAAGTGACAGGCAGTTTCTAAGAAATTTTCAGCCCCAGGCGTTCCTGGTCCGTGACGAGGACACTGAGTGTGACAGGGACCTCCGCGATCGCATCTGTTTCTGACGTACGACCTGAATTTTAAGAACCTAGAGCAGAGGAACAAGAAAATTCAGTTAGGACCTGGTTCTCCATCCATTATCCAGGCACAAGGCCACAAAATCCAACCTGCTGCTGTTTACATCTGCCAGACGAACCATTTCAAATATTAAAGTGGCATCAACACAGGTTTCTGGATGGAGCTCACGGACAAGATCAGCTTGGCCAGAAACGTTACGCAAGCTCCTGAACGTTTCTCATATTTAGGAAGTTCTGTTTTTCAGTTTATTTCCACAGAGCTGGAGTATGAAAAGGTAAATTCCTGTGGTGGTTTGGGGAAGAAAATCGAATTTTAACGCAGACTTGGCATGGGCTTCACGTTGAGTTCTGAGCTTTATATATTATCTCATGGGGTAACTTTGTGAGAAATGCGAAGTGTGCTCCAAGAGGCAAGAGGCAGCCTCACGTGGTACGTAAAGCAATTCGGGGTTCAGTCATGAACGTGCCATCTCAAGTTACGTTAGTAGTGCACCCTTCCTGATTGTTCCAATTAAAAGGCATTTTCAAACCAACCAATGCCCGGAGGAGGCCGCAAATCCATTCACCTACGTACCTGTGGCATCAGAACACCTTTTGGAGACCTTTCCAACTGTAGGTACAAGCCTTGGGAGAACGAAAATGGTTTATGGAGAGTTTTCTCTAACTGTTAATGGGGCAAGGATGGCGTGAGGGTGAGGGCACATCGTACAACCGCGTGTGGGTTCCGCTCCCCGAGGTTGGCAGGAGGTGGCATCTGCTTGTATTCTTTCGTCATTCCGTGGAGGAGCGGGCTGGGAGTCTGCAGGCGGCTGCACACAGAGCACCCTGTGTCCTGCTGCTTTCCTTAGTGTCGCAAAAGCAGAGAATGGTCCCATCACTGACACCCTGACACCGGGCTCCCCTAGAAAAGCTCCAGGCAAAGCTTTGTGTTTGAGGAGCACGTCTGGGACTGTGATTCCACAGGCTGCAAAAATGAGGGACGGGCACAGATGTAGGTGGAAGGGGGGATGTGACCCTGGATGAGTAATCCTCTCGGTCACGGCTGGTAAGTTGCTCAGGACAGCCTGAGACTCCACATCCATCACGCACTCAAAGCAAAAAGGGAAATCTTTACCCATTCACGTCTGTCTCCCGCTGGTCCCAGCGAGCATTAATTGTCCTTGTACTCATACTTCCTATCATTCTGCTTCTCTTCGTGTCAGAGGAGTTCTAGAATAAGATCGAGGGACTTGGACCCCAGGCCCGAGGGGAGATGCTGTTAGGCGGCCTCTGTAGGAAAGGGAGCAAAGCCCAGGCCTGAAAGTCCCAGTGAGGCTTTGCCGAGTCCCGTCCTTCAGGTAGAGGACAAAACAGGGCAGACTCAGCCACTAGCGGGATAGGTGACGGCTGTCACAGCTCAGTTCCTGGGGGCCTGGGGAGTTCAGGCAAAGTTGTAACTCGGACTGGGTGCAGCAAGCCGCCTGTCACAGGCGAATTGGGGTTTGAGGGGCAGCTTTTTTGTTTTCTGGGGTGAATGTGGAACTTCAGGACAGCTTGTCCATTGTCAGCTCCTTTGGAGTTCCTGGTTGATGCTCCATAGTCAGGTCTGGATATTAGTGTGTAAATTTGCTCTAACAATACTTTTGAAAAAGATGAGTCATTTTAAAGGTATGATGAGGCACAGATGAGGAAAAAATGTAATCTGCTCTGCTTGGTAATAGTTACATGGAACCTAATTCTCACATTTTCTGCTCAGGAATTGTAAAGGAAAGCTTGAGTAGCAGAATTTTCCATGTCTTTCTTAGCAGAGAGAAAGAGAGAGGTGAGGGCTGCGGAGCTGTTAGCACCCTCCCATCATTTTATACATCACGAAGGGTGGACCTGCTTGCATCATGGGTCTGACAAGAGGAGATTATGTTAATGAGGGTATTTTTTACTTAAGGAGATGTGTTTTTGTTTTCTCTGATTAACAACTCCTTCAGTCATTTCTAGATTCTCCCTGGACTGCTCACTGTCATAGTACGCAACATTTTGATGGCTTTGGTTTAGTTTTTTTGTTGTTGTTTTGTTTTGTGTTAAGCCCTACCTTCCTCCCCCATTTTTGTACTTCCTAAGTAATCTTGTCACTTCCAAACTCTACTTCTGTTCATCAGCATACAGGTGAGGGGATGGAGCCCAAACATTTTATTTACTGAGGAAAGGATCACGTCTGCTGAATGTCACTTACGAGATGGACAGAAGGGAGACGTCCATCTCTCCATTCTCCCAGCAGACAATGCCTGAGTCACAATGTGGACAGAATGCTAGTTTGTTCTGTGGGATGTAATAAAAGATGTAGAAAGAACTGGGCCCCCAAGAATGCCAAATAATGTTGCTAACCCCATTTTGCCAAGTAAGCCTGGTGTGGGAAATAGCCAGTGGAAAAGTAAGTGGGGGGAAAACCAAAAAGTAAGTAGTAAGCCTCTGAACAGATGTTCACCGCAGCGGGAAGTAGCATTTCAGACCTGGCATCCAGCTTGCAAAAAGCAAGTGTGTAGCGGCTTGCATTTTGTAAAGAACCCCAGATGGGGCAGACTGTACTTTGTGGCAAAGACACTACAGGGAGACCTCCCTGAGGTTGTGACTGCTTTCTTTGTGGAACCAGAGACGAATTTGGGCTGAGGAAGCCCATTAGCGGATGCATGCCTGAGCGCACTGCTTAGTGACGCCTGGGCTCTTGGGGTGGGCTGTGTTTGTAGCTCATCGAGCTTTGAATGTTCAACTTGTCGCCTTCTTGTTGAGCATCTTTTGTGTAGAAAGTTATTTACGCCCCGGTCTGGTCATTTTCTAGTGTTTCAGAAAACCAGCTCTTTGTTAGGCTGTAGGAAATGTAGAAGACATGTAATGAACAACCTGCAGGAATTATTTTTAAGATTTCTACAGTTTCATTCAATCAATGTTATAAACCTCAAAGAATAAATAAAATTAATTTTGCTAGTAAAATGAATTTTCAAATGTCCCAGTCCCCGGCGATTCAAGTCCAAGACGACTTGAAGTCACGTGACCTGTGTGCTGGAGTCATGTGATCCTGTGTGTTGGACGGGGCCAAATACCGCGTGGAAAGTTCTGGGCTGTTCTGAACCAGCAAAGAGAAGCAGCAGAAAAAAACTCTCATCCACTTTGCAAGAAGAGAACTAGGAGAGAGCCATTCCATTCTTTGAAGTCATGCAGAAATCCGACTCCAGGTCACTAGGCAACTTGTGTTCCAAAAGGGATTTTGCAAGAATCAAATCACATGTGAGCTGGGTCAAAAATCAGTAGGTTGCTGTCTAGGTAAAAATGTGGCAACAATGAGGGCTAGATGAAAGGACATGGAGAGTCAGCAGATCAGACTCTCAGAGGAGGAAGTCCAGAGGACAGGCCAAGAAATGCTTTCTATGTTGGACCATGGGGATAAAATGACAATTTGTCAAACTGCTTACTAGGTGGGAAAAAAAAAAAAGGAAATTCTCTGGCCAAGGTCATGGAACCTGTGAGGGACATTACCTAGCCAAGTGATATTATGGGGTGACCCATTACTCTGAGTTTATGCCTGACCCACTCTATGTAAATCAACACCATCATTCTCGGTGTTGTGTTCTATGTATGGTGGCTAACTCGCTCTAAAGAATTTTGGGGAATTCCCTGGTTGACTTGTTGATCATTTGTTTCCTCTTCTTTCAATGTGAGTTTTGTGCAGGTCATCACTTACTGCCAGCAGGTGGACAGTGCCTGCTGGACCGCCGTTACACAGATGAATAAAACATGAAATGAATGCGTGGCAGTGACAATGTTGCTGCGCCACCACTGTTTCAGAGTGTACACAAATGCACGGTGGCATGAGATGTTAGTGTCGATTAAAGCTCGGATGCCATCAGCCGATAGGGAAGCTGGGAACAGAAGTGTTCTGATCATGGCACTTGCGTGGGGGGGCACACAGCGAACTTCAGTTCGTCTTGTTTATACAAGAAGGGTGGTGTATTAAATGATTTTGGAATAGGCTTTACTAAATAACCGCCTTCCTATATCAGCCCAGTAGAACTTTTGGTTATTATCTCTTTTCTCCCAAAAGAGAATGCAGTTAGGGTTAGGATTAGAGTTGGGCCAGTTTGTCCCACAGTGTTTCGCAGAAGATGGCTTGCACTCCCTGTCCAATATTCCAGAACCAGTAGCTTGAGTTCCCCTTTTGATACGGTATATTCTTCAGTAGACAACCTTCCTCTAAAAACTTGGCTATGTCTGTATTATTCATTTAAAAAAAAATGTTCAACTTTAAGGGATTATTTGGATCTTAAAATCATTTGGCACCCAACCTCATTTGTTGTATCAATCCCTTGCTCCCCTGCAAACAACTTACTCTCCCCCCTCTCCCTTTATTATTAATATCTCCTTGAATTAGAACTGATATTTTCGTAACTAATCTGTTATAAACAAGGTATAAATTGCATGAGGGCAAGGACATTTTCTGTTGCACTCCCTGCCTAGCCTTCAGTGACTTGGTGACTGACTGCACAGCCACAACAAAGTTCAGATTATTTGCAGGAGAAGCTGGCAGACGGTTCCAAGCAGGACTTCCTGGGGTGTCAGTATTTCCACAGAGTTCAGAGTCTGGTTCTTTTTTTGGGGGGTGGTGGGGGGTAGTTCCCTGGCTGGAATCAGACCCGGATTGCGGCGTTGAGAGCACCGGAGCCTAGCCTCTGCACCACCAGGGGACCACCCCTCCCCCACCCCACCACTGAGAGTCTGGTCCTTGACTGCACGTTTAGAAATTACTTTTTATTAGGGATTTTTTGGGGGGAGTTATTCTTTTTTGGTGGGGTCATAAGCTTTTTAAAATTGTAATTTTGATTGTCAATTTCCAAAAGTAAACTATTGCTAAAAGGCTTATAGCAGTGTCTCCCTCCTGCCCACCCCTCCCTGCTACTAGCCCCTTCACCACACTGATCCTCGTATGGGAGGGTCTTCACCCAGAGTCAGCTCTCGTTCCATCACCAGATATTTGACTCCCCCTCCCTTCTTCCCACCCCTCCCCACCTACCCTCTGGTAACCACTAATCACTAAACTATTGATTGTGTCCGTGAGTTTTTGTTTCTCTGTTGCTTTCAACTTTGTGTTCCACAATGAGTGAAATCACATGGTTCTTGTTTTCTTCTCTCTGGCTTAATTCACCATTTATGACAACATTGATGGACCTTGAGACCATCCTGCAAAATGAAATAGTATTGCTTTTAATCATTAACTTTAAACATTATCCAATTCTATCACAGTTTTGTGATACCGTATTTTGTCACGTATAATGCACACTTTTTTGCCCAAATTTGCAAGGGAAAAATGTGGATGTGCATTATATGTGGATAGTACTAATTCCATATCTCTATAAATGTTTTTAATTCTTTTATTTATGCTTATGAGTTAAAAGTGTAACCCTACAAATCAACAGCAATATCCATATGCAAAATAATACCCTAGAATATGATAATCTTTTTTTATTGTTAAATTTATTCTTGTGTTTTGTAATTATTTGTTACATAAAATTTCTTGAACCATAGTATATTTAAAAATAAATGTTAAAATTTCATTATAATACAAAAAACAAGTACCTAATTATTAACATAAACAAATAAAGTTTTGAATTAAAAAATTAAAATGGAAGATATTTTTTTCCCTGAAAGTTTGGGCCCAACATGTGGATATGCATCATACACGGGAGCGCCTTATACATGGCAAACAATGGTAAGTCCATAGTCAGTGTTATCAATATCATGACTAATGTATATACAGTTCATTGATGAGCCAAGTAGCATGCTATATTTATATTGCATTTTTAAAGAAATTTCCCCCCTGGGTTTAATAACTGCAACTTCTTTTTTCTGTTTCCTTAGTTTGCCTTGCAATTATGGCTAAGTCAGCATACACCTTCTAATAACTGTGTAACATAGTGCCTCAGTCAAATTCCCATACAGTCCATCTCTTGGTTAATTTATCAGTTGTTTCTCCTTCATCTTTATTTCCTTTGGAACTATCTCTCCTGGGGTTTTCTGTCCAAACTGGAGTGCCTTTGCTCTGTGAGAAAGCTCCTGCTCAGAGGTCACTGGGGCATTCTATCTTCTGGGAAATTCTTTTGCCTTTCTCCGTTTTGTATCGCTCCATTTTGAATTTGTTTCTTAATCCAAAGTCTTTTTGCCTTCTTGTTTTATCCCCTGTTGTGAATAGAAAACTATTTAGCTTCCAGAAAACGAGAGGACAAAAAGGTAATTTTTTTTTTGAGATGTAGCTTTGGTCCTAAATGTCCTGATTCCATTTTTCTTTTTTCTTTTTTTTTTTTTTTTTTTTGCTTTTTGGTATGTGGGTAGCTCACTGACTGGGAATCGAACCCAGGCCGCAGCACTGACAGCGCCAGCGCCGAAGCCTTAAGCCACTACACCATCAGGGAACTCCCCTGATTCCATTTTTATATATGGCTGATGGCGGGCTCCAAGGTAGATGATGAGCACGGATATTGTACACGTGAAAAATTTGAAATGCATTGTGCTCCTGTCCTCTAGCTTTCTGCGCTGCTTTTAGAAAGCAAAAGCAATTTTGTTCCTTTTTTTTCATTTTTAGCTTTAGGCACTTGGTGGTCGGTCTTTTCAGTCTGGAGACTTAATCCCCCAGAGGTAGAGAATGCTCTGGTTTTCTCCATGGAGCTTCTGTTAGTCAGATGTTGGGCCTCTTGGCTTAATTGATTTTTCTTTCATCTTTTCTCTTCTATTGGTTGTCTCTTTGCACTTTTCATCTTCCAACTCTTTTGTTAAATTTGTATCCAGGTGATTATCTTGTTGTGCTCTAATTCCTATGTCTTGTTCTATGAATGTTCCCTTTTATGCGTTTTGTTTCATTCCATGAGTTCAATACCTCTCTTATCTTTCCAAGGATATTATGGTATTTTTAAATTAAATATATGTGGGCGACATTAGTTAAGAGTATATAAGTTCTAAGCGTACAATGCTAATACATAATGTGTATGTTGCATTGTGTGTTCACCATCCAAAATCAAAATCTCCTCTGTCACCATATATTTGACCCCCTTTACCCTCCTCTACTCCCCCCCACCCCTTTACCGTGGCGTCATAATGACTAGCACTCTGGAGCCTGGCTTTATTCCTAATTAAGATCAAGCCCTAACACGTAATTAGGAAGTTCTGTTGACGTGGGCTGCGTACCTACACGGTTGCACTTCCTGCACTTACTGTGCCTGACCAGCCAGCTCTGTGTTGTGAAACCCCCAAACATGTGTATTCCTACTGGGGTTTTCTGTGGGCACTGCATTCCCTCTTATACCTCCCCAAGGGCAATTAATGTGGCGACCAGCTTTCTGGAACTTGGTAGAAAAAGAAGGTTCCTGGTCCACAGTTCAGTAAGCAAACTTTAGCTTAATCCCAGTTTTTCCCCAGTATGGTACCCTGCTGTCTTCTGTGTGTAGTGCTTACAGGGGTGTTAGAATGGGGACCAGGGCTGTGGGGCTAATTGCTCCCCACGTGCTCTTTCAAATCCTCTCCTGGATAGATTCAAATTGTTTCTCGGAAGTTCAATTCCTGAGCCTTGCCAGGGCTGTTAGGAGCCAAATGTTCTAGTATATCTCTGTCAAGATTTTATTCCCACCACTCTTCTAAGTTATCTCTCTAGTTACTTCAGTCTTCAAACACTGTGGCTTAGGGTTATAAACGTCGACTAATTTTTTTAAAAAGTATTCAATTTGCAGTCATGTATTTGTTTTGTTTTCCTGGATTTTACGGTTGAATTTTGAGAGGCAAGGGGATGGAAAATTCTTGATTCCACCAACTTAAAATCACAAATCTGATGATCAGATTTTGAGGGAGCAATTTTCATTATTATAAAACTTGTCAAAATTTATTTTTAAACAAAATAATAATTTATTAATGAGTACTTGGCAAAATTGTCATGAAGTAAATGCAAATACTTCTAGTGGTTGGTGAAAGCAATTTTGTCCTACTAGGAAAGTCCATTTAAGAAGCCAAATAAGGATCTAAACATTTCTGGTGGGGATTGAATCAGAGTAGAGAAAGTTAAGGGATCTTTCTTGCTAATCTTTGTTACATTTTCAATTTGTGTACTTTTTGTGAAATTTTGAGGTAATACCTGATTTTTGGATGAAATTGAAGGAATTCCCATCATTTACTTGAATCGTTGCCTAGGAAGCGTTTCACACATGGCTAACTACATTCATTATATAATGATCTCTGTAGTTTTTATTTTTATTGTTAACCTTTCTCTGGATTTGTTCATAACTCTGTGCGTGAATCTTGTTTATTCCTACCACACATTACGTACTCAACATTGCACAAAATTGCCATTGCTTATTTTTCTACCCAAAACAAGGAACACAAAACCTTTCTCGTCATCACATTATCCTAGACAAATGCCATATTCCTCACATGAGTAGGTGCCTGACAAAATAAACAGAATGCGTATACTTATATGAGGCAGCTAGAAAATTCTCACCACCGGATAGTTCTGGGAATACACAGACAGATTTCTATTCCTCTTTACTTTTCCTGCAGATGGCTGATGTCTGTCCTTACAACAATTCATTTTACAAATATTTGGGAGAGAAAGGAACAATGATCTGAGTGCTCACTCTGCACCATATGCAGTACTGCAGCTGATGGATCTTTATCATTATTGTTGCATTAATTTGTCAGATATTTGTTACATTTTAAATTTATGTAGTTTTTGTATGATTTCAGGGAGATACCTGGTTTGGGGGTGAAATTGAAGGAATTCCCATCATTTACTTGAATCGTTTCCTAGGAAGAGTTTCACACATGTGGCTAACTACATTCATTTCATAATGATTTCTATAGTTTTTATTTTTATTGTTAATCTTTCTCTGGATTGGTTTGTAATTATGTGCATAAGTCTTTTTTCACTCCTGCCATACATTACATACTCAACATTGTGCAAAATTGCCATTGCTTATTTTTCTACCAAATGCAAGAACACAACCCCTTTGTATTTGAAGGGGTCTTTAAAAAGCAGGTCAGAGTCCAAAAGGTAACATAAGCCCTCCCTCAGGTATGGTTGAAAAAAAAAAAAGAAAGAAAGAAAAAGAAGAAGAAGAAATTTAAATGGTGATATGCAAACACACACATACACACATATGACAATAACAAAAATATGCATTTCCAACCATGCACAATCTTATACTTTCTGGACTGCCACGACAAGAAGAGTTTCGCTGAGGCTTGTGCTGCTTTGCATTTTGCACCTGCTCCTGAGGTGAGCCAGGCTGGCAGGCAGAGACCATAGGACTGATTCCAAAGTGTTAGTCCTCAGCCCATGACAAGCGTCATAAACCGTTGGGGTGATCTGGAACCACAGATGCATGTTAAGGGTTCATCCTTGCACTTAAAAAATATTTTATGAAAGTAGAGGCTGGTCCAGATCCCGGCGAGCACTGAGAAGTATGATAAGTTATCCATTTCTAGAAACTTTATAAATATAGGGGTTGCTTGACACAGATAGCTGACCTCAAATTCCCTTCTCATGAACATGTTTGTAATTCTGAAAGCAGTCCTAAAAGGCTGGAGAACTACTCACAAAGTGGCTATTAATACAGCATGGCCTAAAAGGTACAGTAGTCTCAAGTGTGTAGACAAATGTTTAACATCAATATCATAATGAGTGCTGAAGAGGTCAGGGAACCTCGTGTGTGTGTGTGTGTGTGTGTGTGTGTGTGTGTGTCCACGTGAGTGCACTCACGTGTGCACATGTAAGAGCCCATGCACATGGGTTTCAGAAGTACTCACTGTGTGTATGTTCTGTAGTAAGCATATATTGCTTGTTTAAGAGAGCAGTAAAACTTAAATCAATGTAACAATGACTTTGTTTCTAAAATCATTCCAATGTTCCTACATTTCCAGAAATATCAGTGATTCTACTTAAGAAAGTAATGTTAGCCCAATGTGTGTGTGTGTGTGTGTGTATATATATATATATATATATATATACACACACACACACACATACACACATATGTATACACATATATATAGATATATATGTGTGTGTGTGTATATATATATATATATATTTTTTTTTTAGTATGATGTTAATTGCATTAAGACTGGTTACTGTCATGGGGGGAACCATTTAGGTCCCCTATTTATAGATGGAGTTCATCTCAAAATACAGGAAAAATAATGTAAACCTATTTCCTATAGAGAACTAGTCAATAACATCTTCGGACATAGACAGTGGCTTTTCAACATTTAAAAAGAAATGGCCTGCATCCATAATCAAAAAGAAAACAAAGAACAAGTACTTTGACACAATACAGTCATTAGGAGGAAGGTACAGTGATGAGTTTTCTTTTGCATCTCAGTTTCATGACTGGATTTATTAACGTTGCCTTCCTTTCATTTAATTTTTCATTTCTTTTATCTCCACCCTTGGCTTTCATTCTCTCAGTCATTTTATGGAATACGTTGTAATGGGAGCTGTATCTTCAAGAAATTATAGCCTATGGTCCTTTTTAAGGTAATTCGAACTTGGCAAAAAAAGAACCGTATGCTAAATTTATGTATGTTCCCGGAGACAGAGAGAAACTATTTTTTCTCTGTCCCCTCCATGAGACATTTAAACAAGTGGGTAACAGGTGCTGCATGCCTGGAACACACTGTACTCAGAATATTCTCGTAAGAAGCTGTTCACTCTGGGGAAAGCATTTCATTTCTAAGTCCTAGTGAACACCACCTGTGATTCGTCAGTCACTGGCAGCACACAATCTTGGTGATTTTATTGGGCTGTGGATAGACTGGTTTCTCCAAATATTTGGGGAGGGAGCTGATAAATTACTTTACACTGAGCAAGCTGGATAATAACTATACATCTTCTAAGACATTTCACCTGTGCTTTGAATGGAAGAAATAATTTAAGATTGAGCAATGTGCTAAACCAATGTATTATTCTCATTTGGAAAAAAATTGTTTGTTTTTACTGATATGAAATATAAGATTTGGTTGCAGCAAGATGGTGACAGTCATGTAGAAACATAAAAATTTGAGCTAGACGGAAATATTTGTTAGTAGGATTGGGGGGACCAATCTCTCTGTGTTATTTCGCATTAACCTCAGAATTAGCAGATACATCCCATGGATTGGAGCTAATAATGACTATATAGCATTATAGAGAAAAAAAGAGCCCCAGAGACAATGTTTGTAAACCATGAACTACGAATACATACGTACTTACAATGAATAAATGAGTTTGCAATATGGTCAGCAGGATATTGCTTTGAAGAGGGGAATAAAATCTGGGTTCTGAAGGAGAGTTAACTCTATCAGGCTCTTAGGATATGTTTTTTTCTTTCTTAAGTCATTTCATTGCCTACAGTTTTAAGTGGCCTAATGGTTAGAAATAATGTGCTGGTAGTCAATATTTTAGCTGTTTCCAGATACATTTTTCCTGTTGATTCAGACTTAGGGAGAATTATAGTTCACATTACACTTAGGACAAAAAGAGAAAGAAAAGAAAAGAAAGGAAGGAAGGAAGGAAGAAAGGAGGGAGGGAAGGAGGAAGGGAGGAAGAGAGAAAGAAGGAGAGAGAAAGGGAGAACGGGAGGAAGGGAGGAACGGAGGGAGATAGAGAAGAAGGAGAGAGAGAGAGAGAAAGAAAGGAAAGGAAAGGAAGGAAGGAAGGAAGGAAGGAAGAAAAGCCAAAAGCAAAAAGAATTTGTAAATTGATGGACATGAGGCAGGTCCTTGCTTTGTGATGCCTTGTAATGCTGCTGCACTGATGAGATAAATATCCCCAGACACACCCTTCTAATTTTTTTAGAATTCTAGAAAAGAAACACCCACATAAGAGGATAGAAAAAAAGAAAAGAAAAAGAAATAATGTGCATGTCCACAGAGAGGACCCTCACTCTCCCAGACAGAGCTGGACTGTGATTTGAATCAATTCTTGATGAACTTCCCAAGCATGTCAGGGTGCTATCCTGCTTCACAGCCCATCCCCCACCCCACCCCAATGTACACGAATTGCAACCCAGCTCCAAGAGCATAATGGTGCTGTATAATTAGAGATCCAGTTATTTGGCACGAACGATAATGGTACTGCACTCTATCTGTGATTTACGTAGTGCTCCAGGTTAAGTTCTTTACGTCTATGTGCTAGCTCGATTACTCGGGATGACCACCATATAGATGTTTGAGTTGGAAATTATTGAGGGGGGAACAGATGGTATGGGGAAGTCTGTTCTAATAATATCAGGGGTTATTGAGACCTGAAAACAGAACACTCTAGGCCTGACCCCAGGACCCTCTAGTTCATATTATAAAATGCATCTTTTCAGTACCTGCAGGAAGTTTTCACTTGAATCGTTTTTTTTTCCTGCATCTAACGCCAACTTCATTTCTCTTGTAACTTGAACTTGTTTCTTTGCTTATCCCTTCCATTTCGTCAGGAATATCATGATTCTTCGAGTCCTTAAAACAAGAAGCTTGGAAGAGAGGCATCATCTTTGCTGCTTCTCACCATCATCCTTTGTATCTTACCTTTAAGTAGGTCTTACATTTTTGTATTTTTCAGGTATCGTCTCGATCCATCCTTCTTTATTTGTGTGCAGCTAACTTTTTCGCTCTGCTGGATTTTCAAAGCCTGCCAACTGTCCACTTCCAGTTCTCCAAAACACATTCTCTGCCCTTTTGGGCTCTCTCGTCGCTGTCATTACACTTTGTGATGGTATCTGTGGAGCTTTCTTTATACCTTCCTTCTGCCTGAAACGTCCTCTGATTTCTGAGGTCTGACAATTTCCTTTCGATATCAATTCTTTTCCAACTCAACCTAGACATCATGGTTTAATCACTTACATGCCTTTTCACTAACATTCCCAATTGCTTTCTTGTTTTTTCTTCCTTTTGGCATTACCCACCCAGAGCCACCGCGGTGGCAATACACAACCCAAGATGAATCTACCCATTATTTTTATTTATAAACATCCTTCTTCTTTACTATTTGTCCCTGGTGCTGAACATTAAGATTCTACAACGGGATGAATGGACCCACCACATCTTCATTTCCAACCAGTGCACCCTCAGTACCACTGCGTGATTATCTCACTTGTGTCTGAGTCTGGCTTTTTTATATTTTCTGTTGTTGCTGTTCATATGTTTGACATCTCTCTTCATGGTCCTTATTTCACTTCCATCTAACTCCCAGCTGATGCTTCACACCAAAGAGAGGCTGTTGGGAGAAGCTCACACTCCTCCCTGGCACCTTGGCCTCTGACCACAGAACCCATCCTCATCCATCTTCCCTCCTGTCTCAGAGCAAGATGCCCTTTGGTCTTGCCACTAAGATAGGCTGGCCAGATGTACCATTTTAAATGGTCCTGTCCCACTTCAAACAGTACCTATGGTCAGCCTAGTCTCACTCGGCTAAATTCAGAATGTCATTAGGTTGACCATATGTACCATTTGAAATAGGACAGTACTGTTGTTTTCTGTCCAGTTCAAAACAGAACGTCTGGTCAACCTACTTGAAGACATCCTTCCACATACTCTAGTATCTTGCTCACCATTTAACCCCTCTTTTAAAAAAACATTCTACCTGCCTGAATCACTCTTCTAGAATGTACTGATATGTCTAAGTCTCCTACACTCTCAAAAATATTTTATGGTATCCCTACATCCCCTTCAAGTTACCTCCTAATTCCTTTTTCAATTGGTGGTTAGTCTTCATGAGGTGGGGGAGGGGAGAGGACACTTAGTGGTTCTACCTTTAAACTTTTACACAGTCTTAAGTTATTACAATCTGTCTTCCTCTCTCATTATCTTACTGAGATCGCTCTTGCTATCTTGTAGATACGAGTATAAGTGACACTCTCATTGCCAAATCCTCTTGTTGTCACACTACCTGATCTTCCCATTAAGTGTGATGTTCAGCATTCCTTCTTCCATGGATTCTAGGTGACCAGTCTCTCCTGGGTTTCTACCTGTGTGCTGTCTTTCTTCATTCTGTGCAGCCCACCCGTTGTATTTTAGGGTTTGCTTGCTCCATATGTCAGGGGTACTTCCCTTGATACTCATTTATGTTCTTTTTAGGTCCCCAAATAAGCCGATCTTGTTTCTGAGTTTTCTCTTACATTCTAAACTGTTATTTCCATACACAGCTGACTTCTTAACCTGATTGTCTAGGTCTCTCTCCATTTTGTTTCATTCAATCAAGTCTGAGCTTTATCTTTAAAAACATATGTATCTCTTCCTTCAGATGGTTACCTCATTGAAATATCCTTGGTGTCTACAGGATAAAAGTCAAACTCTGTAGTGAGGTGTAAAGCCCATTGGCATCTGAACTCTCACCTCCTACTACTCACAGTTGCATACACTCTCAAAAATATTTTATGGTACCCCTATATCCCCCTGTTCCTCAGCTGCACGGAATTCTGCCCATAATCTTTTCTTCTGGAATACAGTGGACCCTCTGCTAACCAGAGAGTCTCCTTACGTTTTCCCAGCACCTGCCCGTCCCCATGGGAGTCGGCTAGCTGAGAGCTCACGGTATTCGTGTACTATTTGTTTCTGCTCTCCACCCTAGCACAAACTCTGAAAAATGACTTTTATGACTATGGATAAGATTGCATAATCCAGCTATTAAAAAAGCACTGATATCTATTTTAAGATTATCATGTCAGTGCCCTGGGGCAAGGCCCCACCCTCAGAGAATCAACTCTCTTTCCCCTGAGGAAAACTAAGAGTGAGCCTCGTCCAGCACCCTGGGAGCTTCTCCAGTGTCAAGTGAACGATAAGGTGCACCCCTGAACTGAAGGCTGGAGGAAAGTCTCCCTTTCTCGGCCCGGGGACTCCCAGGAATGGGATTGACCTGGCATCCTAGGCTGGGTTTCCACAGCGCAAATTCTGTGTAAGAGGATTGGGATGCCCGTGGTTTATTGGGGGGAAATTGGAAAGGGCACAGGAAAAGCACAACTTATGCGGGTGAGTGACAACTGAGGGTATGATTTCAGGCGGCATCCCAGCCCGACTTTGATCCTGGGGGGATCCCTGGAGTGCCAACTGCCCTCAGATCTCGCCCTGCCTGGAATCGTGGGAGCTGGAATTTTCTCTCCTTGCAGCATCAGTTGGTCACGGGCTGCCTTCTGGGCAAAGCAGGGAGGAATGAGGATGTGTAAACCCTCCCAGCGCTGCTTCTGCAGCGAAGAACAGCCCTCTGAGCCAGCTGCACGAGTGTGCGGCGGGAAGTGGGGCAGAGAGCTGGGAGTGCGCACCTGGAACTGGTGGCAGAGACTTAAAGGAGCACCGACCGTCTCTAGGACAAGGGGTTAAGGAGAAGGGCACGAGGAGCTAATAATCCCAGCGCTCCCCCTTTTCCCTAGCAACAGCCCCCCTGGCAAGAACGTCAGCAGAACAGAGAAGTGACAGCTTTGGGGACAATCGTCTTCTGCAGAGTAGTGGAGATCCCTGGCCTCTTGTAGCCTCACCTAGTCCCGCTGGCAAGTGAGGTGATGTCCCTGGACCTGGACATCTGGACTCCAGATTGAGGAAGCTCTGCTGGTCAATAGTAGCCCTCAGGGACTTTGTGAGGGTCGTTAGCAGCAGAGCAAAAGCATAGGGACAAAATGAGCGGGCCCAAGAAGAGGGCCCAGGTAGAGTAGTTACAAATGCTTGCAGAACAGGATCATGGGAAACTCCAAAAAGTGAGAGGTGGGAGAGACTTTGAGAGAGAGAAGTCAGTAGATTCTCTGAAGAAGCCGAATAAAATCTGGGCTCCATTCCTCTCACGTACGGCTGAGACATAGACTCATCAGACACCAGCCCCCCCCCCCCCCCCAGCTGCCCGTGGTCAGTTCATCGACGAGTCGGAAGATGCAGCAACAGGAGCTCATCCTCTCCTTGGCTGTAAGGCCCAGGCGCAGTGTCCCTGCTTGGATGAACTCTTTCCTAGCTTCCCCTGCACTCAGTCTCTCCCCCCTCTGTGCTTAAGTAGGGCATTCAGCTACTTTTGTTACAGAATTTGCTGCATCGTACTGTGGTGTCTGTTTCGGTGTCTGTCTGACCTGATACACTCTTTGCAGAAAGGAACTCATTTCTGCTTCTCAGTACCTTGTGTTTAGCATAACACGTGGCAAACAGTACAGTGGTAGTCAATGTTAGCTGAGCAAATGAAGTATCTAGAACCATGGTTTTCCTCCTTCGTGTGTGCGTGGGGGGGGAACACCTCTAAGAGTGAGATGCAAGCTATGAAACTTCTTCCCAGAAGCATGCACACATATGAAGGGGGACAACTTTTACATGTTCATGTCTGTTGTAAGGTGCATCTAAATCTTAGAAACATTTGAGTCTGAATCCAGCAAATGTGCTATTTTATCATAAATAGACAAATTTAAAATATCAATATACTTCAAATATATGTGAAAAGAGCACCTACATGCACAACAATTCGTAGTGCAGAAAAGAAAAACCAGTTCATCTCTGTGGATAAGTTTAAAGAAACTTTCAAACACGTTATTTCACATCTGAACTTTTTCACCTCCAGCTCCTCCCACACATTTAGAAATGTTATGGCCATGACACAACAGAAGAAATACATTTTTGTACCCAGGAGAAGTGTGGTTATTTGGTGGGTTATATTTTCAATTTTTCTTTAAACACTTGTTTACTGATATTTGATTCTTTCTGGGTGCTAATTCCACCTCATGTGTTTAGCTGAGAGTCTATCCTAAATTGCAGGATGAAATCTCAAATTGCAGGATCATCTATCTCTTCAGAAATTAAAAGAGAATAAGATTCAAAATATCTCAAAATCAGAAACCAAACCTCTTTCATTAAACCTGCTCTTACTTAACAATCAGCTGGTCAATAATTACTTACTGGGACTTAATATATGCAAAATATTTCATTACACTTTCATCAAAGGTAGAAAAACACAACAGAGAACTAAATGACTGACTCAAAAATCGCTGAATTGGCAGCACCCTAACATTGAAAGTGAATATTTGAAGTTGTCTCCTTTACTTAACCCATTTCTTGTTTGCCCCGAGAATACTCATAAATTACAGTCCTAATCTCACCCCCAAAGTTTGCCACGAAATATCTCACTTTTATTATTATTTTTGCATTGCTCTAGTATATCGATAGTCTTTGGAAACAAATAATATCCTTTTATTTATAGCATTCTGTTTTTAATAGTGGTGTTTCCAGTTACAAAACACAGTCATTCTCGATCGTTGAAATGTCAAATCCTAGAAAATATAGCATTCCTGTGCACATAAAAAATTACTAAGACCAATCATCATATCCATTATTGTTACATTAGGATTAGAGACAAGTTCTGTTTAGAAATAACTCCAAGAGCAGTTTTGTATTTTATTTTCACACTGAAACCAGTCCGATTTGCTTTAGCCTCGAAGAGCGTGTTTAATTAAAACTAAGTGAACATAGTAGTGAGACACACTTTTCTTCTAAACAGGAAATGGGTTAAATAAGTGATGCCATTGTCATTGGCTACATAGCCAGCATCTAGAAAATAAAAACCTTTTGAGTCCAGAGGAATGAAAAAGGAGTGTGAGGCTCCCAGGGGCACTTGGAAAAGCTAGATTCTATGATGGAATAGTAGAATGAGGAGACGTAGAAGAAGATCGGGTCAGTCTTCCAAAACCATTGCTTAGAGACGGGGACTTCTCATCGATGTTCTACAGCTTCTGAATTCTCTCTTCGCTTCCCTGTTTTTCATCTTCCATCTGAACTCATTTGTTCAGGAAACAAGGAGGCAAGGCATTCTAGAATGGGGTACAAATAAGGTGTACTTGGCTGTTTAATCCTGTAAGAGACATCCATGCTTTATCAGTGGATTGGTGACAGGAGACGTCCATTTGTCACTGATTTACAAATGAGCTTTAGGAAAACCACCTTCAAATCTGGCCATGTTGTTATAGGGAGTGAGTCAGGCTGAAGCATCCAAACAGAACTTCCAAACAGTGTCAAGAGCAGAGCGTTTCCTTTTAGCACCTGGCCGCCCTAGCCCCGCAAATGTAAGTCTGCTTGTGGGAGAACTGGCCAAAGGGCTGGTCTCCTTAAACGGTATTCAACGGGAAGTATTTTTTATCAGTGATGAAAAATAAAATGTATGTCAAAGTTACTTAGAAGGCGGTGGGGGGTGATGAAAGTCATTTCGTGAAACAATGTGAGAAATGAAAAAGGTCTCTTTGATCATAGTTCATAATTGAAGGTTAGTCCCATTTTCTAGGTAGTTATTTTGGCAATTAAATCTACTCAAAAGTTCTATCTCTAAAAAAATTAATTGTATGTTGAAAAAGTGAATTGGGATAATGTACCCTGTAAAGGTTAAAAGAGGTTATTCCAAATGTTATTTCAGTAACATTGGATTTGTTACCGTATGCAGAATAGTTTAAGATATTATAAAAGTACGAGTGTAAGATGGTAAAAAATGTTCTCTGGGTGGATAAAATATTCCTTAGTTTTATTAGTAAGAATTGTTATGAGTGCATATATTCATTATCCTAAATTGCTCATGTAAATTGTTCGTAAGGGTCACACACCCTATGCTGCTGTGCATCACGTTGTGTATAAATCTCCCTCGATTCGATGACTAGATTATAAATTCCTGAGGGTGCTGATCATATGATGTATTTTTAAACATGCTTATGGAAGTATAACTGACATACAATAAACTGCATATTTAAAATACACAGTTTGGTCAGTTGTTTCACAACTCAGTGGTGCTGTGTTCATTTCTTTCCTCTCTGTTGCATTTTGAACAGTTTCTATGGCTACCTCTTCTCGAGGCATCTAATCTGCAGGAGGTCCATCCATTGTAGCTTTCATCTCATCCATTGTTTTCTAGAAAACATCTCTCAACATTTAATCTGGGTCTTTTAAATATCTTTTTGGTCTCCACTTAATGTTTTAAATAGATGGAATATACCATAGCCTTCCCTTCTCTGAGGGGGACACAGTCCAACCCCCAGTAAAAGTCTGAAACTTCAAATAGTCCTGAATCTTATACGCAGTCTGTTTTATCCTACATATACAAGCCTATGATAAAGTTTATAAATTGGGCAGTCAGAGATTAACAACGATAATTAATAATAAAATAGAAATCATTGTAACAATATACTACAGTAAAAGTTATGTGAATGTGGTCTCTCCCTGTGATAACTGATATGACAACCAAGAAGGCAACTGAGTGACTCGTAGGCACGTAGGCTATTCAGCATGAATATTCAGGACGAAGGGATGACACATCCCAGGTGGGACCGGGCAGGATGGAGTGGAGTGGCACAAGGCCCTGTCACATGGTCCTGTCACACTACTCAGAATGGTGGGCAATTGAAAAACTGATGAATTTATTTCTGAAATTTTCCATTTACTGTTTTTGAACCACTGTCAACCATGGGTAACTGAAACCAAGAAATGTGAAACCACGGACGAGGGGAGACTACTGTAGCCATAACTGTTTTGTGCCCTTGGCGGCTGAGTCTCACATCTGCCTCACTCCTGGGTCAGTTTTAGTTGACCGATTGAACTTCATTCTAAGTGCATTGTCCTGCTCCTTTGTATGCTGGTCACCTTTAGTTGGTTGCTAGACATTGTAGATTTTACCTTCTATGATGCTGGCTATTTTTGGATTCCTAAATATTCTGAGTGTTGTTCTGGAGTGCAGTTAAGTTATGTGGAAACTGCTGGACTTTTTCAGGTGTTGCGGGTAGGAATTGCTCAGTAGGACCATAGCCGTGTTTAGCAGGACTACTGCTACTACCGAGGAACGGTCCTTCAGAGTTTTCGACCCAATGTCCGTGAATTAGGAGGTTTTCCAGTACGGCCGAAAAAACAGATGTCATTCCAGGTCCTGTGTGAGCACCAGGCACCACTCTTGAGTTTCTCAGGTGATGCCTTCCCCAGCCC
This sequence comes from Lyroderma lyra, assembly GCA_004026885.1. Lineage (NCBI taxonomy): Eukaryota > Metazoa > Chordata > Mammalia > Chiroptera > Megadermatidae > Lyroderma > Lyroderma lyra. The sequence goes on from PVJL010001417.1 coordinate 158,015, forward strand.
CATGCAGCTTGCTGACGTGCGTGTGCTCGTTGGTACTGCGATGAGTGCTACTTCAGAAGAACCCTCTGCAGAGTCCTGGATTGTTTACTCTGTGCATCTTTCCCCGCTCCAGTGCTCTTGTCTAGTCAGTTCTGTCTGTCTCGGTCTCCACAGGCTCCCAAGATCCAATCAGCTCATCACCGGGAATCTTCTAGGCTTCTCCTGGGCCCCCATGTCCTGTACAGCAGTCTGGGAACTCTCTCTAAGCATAAGCTGGGGACAATCATGGGCCTCACTTGTCTAGAATCACTTTCTTTGTTGCCTGATATTCAAATGTTGTTTTCTTTTTTCTTTCTTTTTTTTTTTTCTTTTTGAGAATGAATTGAGTCCGTGTTACTCCATCTTAGCCAGGAGTAGAAATCTATGTGTCCATATAATATATATTTTATATATGTAAAATGCATAACACATTTTATATCTAAATATGAGTGATGTGTTTAATCTAGGTTAATCTCAACTATCTGAAACTTTTGGGAAAAGTATTATAGGCTTTCCAATCCTGTAAGAAATGTTCATGCATTATCTGGTTTTGATATTATTTAAAAGTTTTGTTTGGATGCTTCTATATGACTCTATATGACAGCATTGCAAGGCACGAAGGTGGTTTACTATTACATACATATAATCACAGTGATATGTGATGTGTGTGTGTGTATGTGCTATTCGGAAAAAATCCAGCTATAAATGCCTCTATTTTTCCTATTATATGGCTGGAGATAAACACACACACACACACACACACACACACACACACGTTTACATATACACCATTTCCTTTCTGTGCCAAACTTCCATCTCAGTGTGGTCCACGAGGGGCTAAAAATGGATGTATTATTTTTATGAGAAGAATTGTAGTAATTTTGAATTCATTTGGTTTCTTTCCTATCCTGCACAATTCTCTTACTTAAAGGTACTGAATCGGTTGTATAGTAACAGCAGAAGAATTTATGAAACCTTGGCCATTTCAGGACACGATTTCATGGGTCATCAGTAGACATGGCCTGAGAACTTGAGGACTACTGGAAGGAAAAAACCAATGTTATTGAAGATAAATTGGAAAACATTTCAGTCATTTGAAAACTGGGCTATTTATGCAAATCATTTTCCTATACCACTTGCAAGAAATATCTTTAATAAGGTGCTTGTTCTTGAGAATCTCTGTGAAGGGACACAAAAAGTATTCTTTCCCAAGAGTGGTTAAGTGTGGCTTAGAGGGTTTGATAATCAAAGCAGGACTATCCATGTGTAATAGAATCTGACTTTTTGGTATTTTTTTTTAAGCATGCCTTCCTTTGCTATTCTGGACAGGTGTTTCCATAGCCCAATTTAAACTACAAAAATGGCTCATAATTGCCAACACCTAATTTAACATTCTGCAGCTAATCATAAAACAACCTCCCCTTTCACAGGAGACACAAAGTCTCAGCTGGGCTTTAAATCCTGATTCTATGACAGGGCTCCAATTGAAATTTTAGCTATCAACCGTGTGACCTTCAGTGGCCAGAGACTGGGAAGCTTGGTAAGTAATCAAAACAGATCTCCAGGCAAAGCCCCCGCCCCAGCGTTGGTTCCCAGACTCTTGCATTATTCACCTCGTGAAAAGGACCAGCAGAACATGAAAAGCACATGATTGCAGCCACCTCCAACCCTCACTTCTTGAAAGGCCAATGGCAAAGCTGTGAAAATCTCCCTGTAACCCTACTTTCTGTGTGGCAGCTTAGGACACTGATAAAATATTTATATTGTCAGCCCACAGATCGCAGTCAGTAATCCCTTCTGCCTTTAAGGAAGTGTTATTTCAAAGAAACAGCACTCACATGAAAATAAAAGGAAGCCTGTAGTCACAGTTATTTGCAGATCATAATGAAGTCATGCTTGACTTTTTTTTTTTGCTTCCCATAATCCTTTGCATCAAATTTCAGTTGGAAGGAAGCTTAGCGATTAATCATGTTGTGTAAAATTTCCTTTTTCTTCATAGCAAAGTTCTTCCATAACAGAATGTTATTTCTCCAAGACTTCTTTTCCCACATTATTAAAAAAAAATAAATAAAAGTATCCTGGTATATTGGTAAATAATGCTGCTGAACCAGAAATACCTCGTTCCTGTCTTTAAGTAACATTGGTAAACACTTGGCTTTTAATTGCAAAACCCTAAGTTTCTGGGGGTGATTGTTTTTTAATCAAGGTTTGCATTCTTGGCACTGACCCGTGTACTTCCTCGCACAAAGCTGCTACTACTAAACACGTGTCGAATTCGTGCAGGACTTTACTAATACCACGATGAATGAATTGATTTTCTTCATGGCTTTGGGGATGATGCCCTTGCAGTATTGTTTCCCCTGATTTATAACTTTATATCTATAAAAATTGGCCAAGGGCATATGATTAAATTACACTTAATGATACATTTAACCTAGTGTTTGTCCTATATTGAAATCAATAACATTTTACAAAACAGAAAAGAAAAATCTACCTCCAAAGATATCTGTGGAAAGATATATGTTGAAATTTTATTTGGGTGGACTCAACCTCTTTCTAATACAGATTTTAGCGAACTTACATAAAAAGAGCTATATAATAATATTTTTTAGAATAAATTAGAAGTTGTTTAAGAAAAAAGGAAGAAGTAAACATGCTGAGCACCAAGGCCAATCTAGTGGGTACAACTGTCCATAAAAACTGACCATATTTTTGGCAGCCAAGATGGAAAAAAAAAAAAAAAGGAAACAATAGGAAAAAATAAAATTTACTACTTGCTCAAGGAGGTACATTTGTTTCCTGGTACTAAACTCTGAGCAAGTTCTCACATGGGTCTTAGGGAACATTGATTGAGTCATTTAATGGACAATGGCCTCCTACCAATTTCACAGCAAATGCAGAAACAGGTCTCGTGTGGCCCTTCCTTGTGAAAGCCTTCGGCGAAAGTCAAAGTCCTACTATTAAAACACCAGGGAGAAAAACAGAGCTGGGAGGACCCAGAAAGGAGACACCAGCGTGTGCTCACCCCTGACCCAAAGATAGAACTTAGAATGTGGGGAGGGGTGAGGGCTGAAACCAGGTTGTGGTTGATAGTCCCTATTTGCTAGAAGCTGGATAGAAGGGGTCAGTCCTTCAAAGTGACCCTCCGGTGTGAGCCTTGATGGAGGTGTTGATGTTTATGGTTAAGAATAAACTAGTAAGATTTAGATTACGCACGAGCAGGTGAACGGCCAATCTATAATTTTAAAAAGAATAATTTCAACTCAATTTAGCATCATCATTAAAAGCCATTGAAGTCAAGCTGATGGGTTTGAATCCCTGCTCATCCACTTACTAGCTGTGTGACCATTGGCGAGTTACTTAGGTTCTCTGAGCCCCACGTTCTACCTTTGTAAAATGGATATGATAGTACTCACCTTGTAGCTGACTATGAATATTGAATGAATTAATATGTATAAAACTTACACATACCAAGAGCTAAATATGTGTTATCGTTTTATAAGTTTTGAATGACAGAATTGGCAGTACACGTTTTATATTATTTTGACCCCAAAAGACCAGAGTCTGAGTAATCTACCTATGACCTGGAAGAGAAACTAAGTATTGTGTCTGAAAAAAGTGAAGCTATTTTCCTTGCTGGACATTTGAGTGTGGGAACCCTGTAAGTCCTTACAGCGCGTCAGTTGTGTTAGTCTTTACTGCTCTCCCCAGCAAGCACTCCGGGAGGACATGCCCAGAACTCAGCTGTCAACGACGGCATCCAGTGGCTTCACGTGGGGGGAGGTGGTAGCCGACGAGTGCATTGACGATTTTCCGGGTGGCAGCCCCCTGCCTGTCCCCAGCTGTGCGGCTCCAAGTGGACTAGACCTGCTGTGGTGGCGGCCCGTCCGCACTGGAGCTGGGCTGTACAACCGAGACCGGTCTTCCCAGAGTCTATTTAAAACATTTTTAATAGACTTTCTGATTTAGAACAGTTTTAGGTCCATGGCTCATTTGAGGCTATCCCGCCTTCCTCTAGACCAGGGGTTCTCAACCCTCCTGAGGCCGTGACCCTCTAATACAGCTCCTCATGGTGTGGTGCCCCCCCTAACATTATTGTCGTGGCTCCTTCATAACTGTCATGTTGCTGCTGTTATGAATCGTCATGTAAATATCTGATACGTGTTTTCCGATGGTCTTAGGCGACCCCTGTGAAAAGGGTCATTTGTCCCCCAAAGGGGTCGCGACCCACAGGGTGAGAACTGCTGCCCCCGTTGTACGTGCACATCGCCCCGCCCCCACCGGAGTGGGACAGTTGTCATAACTGATGAGCCTGCACGAAACGCATTATCCCTGGAGTCCGTAGCTGCCATTACGGCCACTCTTGGTGCTGTGCATCCTATGAGTTGGGACAAACATCAGATGACAGGTCCCGCCATTACGGTGTCGTCGTTGTTGTTTCACTAAAGCGCTCTGAGCGCGGCCTGTTCACCTCTTCCTCCCCCCCAGCCCCTGGTGGCTGCAGGTCTCCTTCCCGTGTGCACGGAGCGTCGTGGGGTCGGAACTGTTCGGGGCGGAGCCTTTTCAGAGAGGCTCCGCCCACTTGGTGGCATGCCTTTAAGGTCCCTCCGCGCCCTTTCATGGCTCCACACCCCCCGCTTGTAGTGGCCAGGACCCTCCCCTGTCCGGACGCAGCACAGTTAGTTTAGCCGCCAGCGTGGTTGCCGCCGGGCTGGGCAGTTAGGACTGGGCGGCAGGGTTTTGTGTGGACGTGAGTCCACAGCCCCTGTGGGACAAGTCCCCGGACAGGGTGACTGCTGACTCTGGTGGCAAGAGTATGTTTAGGTCTGTGAGCCAATCACGCCGTTTCCCCTGTAGCCCTCCCTCGTCACTGGCTCGGCCACTCAGTGACGTTCAGTGCATAGTCGGACAGGAAATCTGGGACTAGCTCCCCTGCACCTCAGGTCACACCTCAGTTCCCACCCAGCCTTGCATTTGGTGCCTTAGTATCACCGGCTCAGCGGTGTCTGGGAGAATGGGTATCTGGTGTCTGGAGAGCAGGACTAGTCGAGGAACAGTGACAAAGGTGACATATTTCTCTTACAAAGGTGCCAGCTCCTGGCAGGCTTTCTCCTCGTTGGCCTGTCCACGGCAAACTTGGAGCTATTGCATTGCTCCCTTGGACTTTCTGGAAGAACTTAGCTTGTTGTTATCCTTTCTGTTAATCAAATACTACCTTGGCCAGTCACTGTTAACGCGTTTGCATTGTAGAGAGGTGACGTGGTTTCAGGGCGCATCGGTGGCTTCTTCAGGCCCCCGAAGTTCCTTCTCAGTATAAAAATGCGTCGCAGTAAATGAACACTTGAATGCATTTTTAAATATTTGGAGTGTCCATATGAGCTTTCATGGCAGCTTACTCCTTGGATACTCCGCTTCCATTTCACAAAAACGAGCAAACAAACACAGACAACACCCTTTGTGGTGCGAACGCTCCCCACTTTTCAGGCAGCGACAATTTTGCGTTCTCCTTTCTGGTTACATTCCGGGTTCGTGAGGACCGTTCCTACACTATGATCTCAGACTGTCTTTGTTGATGTCCCGTGTCACATCGTCACCATCACCTGGTCCGTCTCCTCTCCCTCCACCATCACGTGACACTGGTTTCAAATGCCCTAGTTTTTCTCTTTGTGCGTTTTACACCCACTTAGGTACGTGCTGATTTCCCACAGAAATGGTGCTGTATTGGCGGGCAGGCAAAGCACCCCTACAGGTGAGATGAGCGGCCGGGTCCATTGGCAACATACTTGGTGCTTTGAGTGATGCTGTCTCTGCTTCTGCTGATGGCATTTTAGTTTCAAGCAATGAAAAAATTAGATTAAGGTGTATGTTTACCTCTGGAACTGTTGGTCAGAGGAGGATATGCAATTATTCTTTACCAAAATCTCATAGTAAGAGGATTATTTTTATTTAAAAAAAATCTTGTTGATATAGGTCTTGGAAGCAATGAACTTGAGAAGGAAATGCTGTTTCTTTAATAGAAAGAACAACATGTAAACTGATGTCAAAAAATAAATAAAAATAAAAAAATATAAACTGATGTCAGATTCCCAACAAAAGCAGCGTTTGACTCACTAACATAGTGGGTATACAATATTATATGAAAATGCTATAAATTATTTAGATAAAAAACCTTTCCGGCAAATTTGTTTTTAAGTGTTGGTCTTTGTTCTGTCATGCAAGATACCTTTTTATTATACTAAACATTCTAAGTCAGGCCATTCTGAAGCAACAAATTGTAAGAACAGTAACCAGAATGGTGCCAGGTGGTGTTCCCTCAATTAGTTGATCACCTTGTATGGCAGCCTCGTTGGGACATTTACAAGCTACTCTTACAATCTCAAGATTTCATCAGCCATAGGATTTTATAATGAACCATTGACATTTACAAACGTAGATACATTATGTATACATTTATAACTAATTACTTACATAATTATACCTAATGATATAATTAGCTAATTATATTATAACTAAAATATACATACTTTTTCTCTTTAGTGGTGCTGAGTGCTTTTTGTTGTTTTATTCATGTGTTTTTATTTTAATACACACTAATTTGTATCACCTAACCGTTATTTGTCAAAATGTTGTAACTTCAAGGGCGTTACTGATATTGTGTGCTGTTAAGGAAATATTATATTTAATTTTAAAACCATTTTGGAAATTTTGGCATGCATCATACATTTTAACAATGAATTAAAACTTAGGACCTTAAAACATGTCACTTTTGAAACGAGGTGCTGTAAGTGACATCACATACATCGTGGCACTAGTTTATGATAGGGCGACCCCATTTTACTTATCGTCAGAATACGAATTACGTCATTATAGGAGATCTTTTTAAGAGTGGGTCTAAGAAGGATGGATACCATTTTTCTAGCCACGGAGTGAAAAGGATGTGGTCACCTGCAAACGCATCATTAAAGACTTCATTGCGGTCGCACTATGGGAAAGGCAATGCCACCGATCTTTTCCAGAAGAAATAGAGAAGATGTGAGGGCGGGAAGGAGAAGGGAAAGAGGGTGACAGCAAATCACCTCCGAGGTTGTTTAGAACAATCCGACGCGGTAACGTAGACAAAAGGCAAACACACGGCAGCCTGCTGCGCGGTCACCTGGCGCAACGGAGTTGCACCTCGGGCTAGCGTTGTTCCACAGGCTTCTTTTCTGTCTCCCTGACCTCCTAGAAAACTATAGTTTATCCCAAGTCATCCTTTCTGTGGCCTCCCCATTCATTCAGGAGTGGTATGGATTTGAAAACTTTCCGATGCAAGGTAGTCTTACTGAATTCTCAATGCCCGAGAAAACTCTTGGTTAAAAAATATACCTGACTTTTTCTTTCTTAATATTCATGATTAAAACTGAATTAATTTTTTTTTAAATCTCTGATGCAAAAAGGTTCATTTTCCTTGGGGGATAAAAAAAAAAAACAGAACCCCATTCTTATTTTAGTAAAAATAGTTTGAACTCAACATAGGCGAATACTTTTTTAAAAAAAGAATTTATATTTATTTTTAGTCCAGTTTACATCTTATGGAATAACTGAGCAGATAATACAAAGAATTCCATACACCATTCTCGCCCCTCATGGTTTTCCCCATTCCTAACACCTTCCATTACTGTAGTGTCTAGGTTACAGTTAGTAGATGAGTAGCGATACACTATTGTTAACTGTGGTCCTTCGTTTATATTGAGGTTCCCACTTTGTGCGTGGGTCTGTGGGTTTGAAAGTGCAGAACAGTGTGTATCTCCCATTACAGTTTTATTCAGAATAATTGCCCCACCATAAAATTCTCCTGTGCTCCACCTACCTTCTCTCCTGTCCCTCAAGGCTCTGTGGGCCACTGGCTTTGATACTGTCTCTGTAATTCTACCTTGCCCAGAACACCGTGTAGTTGGAATCGCGCAGTATGTGTGGGTACGTAGCTTTTCTTGGCTGGCTTCTTTTTTTCTTGTAATATGCTTTTAAGTCTTCTCCGTGTCATTTCATGGCTTAATAACTCCTTTATTTTTATCCCTGAATAATTTTTTTTTAAATATGCAAAGCTTCCACCACCGCATATAGTGGTGGAAAGCAAGGTACTTAAAAATGTAAGTAACACTGAGTATCAGCATATTCAATTCTCTTTAAGTAACATTGAACATCAAAAAGTTATTGATTGAAGATGCAGAATTAGTTTTCAATGATGACTAGGCTCAACAAAATACCTTTTAGTCTGCAAAATTTATTAGCCTCGTTTACATTTTCCAATAGCATTAACATGCTTGTAAGTCAAACTCCATTCCTTTCTGTAATACTTGGACCATCTGCTCATGTTCAATAGGCCAGCAAACCCCCTTAGCCAGAAGAATTGGCTAATAATCAGTACTGCGTGTGCCCCCAAAGCCATGAGAATTGTTTCTTCTCTTCCCTGTCCTTCCCATTTGCTTAGCTACACCCTTGACTCAGATACTAATAATGTAATTTATCAGACATTTTGTTGGTAGGGGCTGAATAACCATGAAATTTGGGAATGTTTCTTTATGGCTGTTTCTCTGCCTCTCATTTTATCTGTGGTTGATGATTTCTCGTCCTGGAGTCCCCCACGAATATAAATTTCCACTGAAATGAGAAACACATGACAAACAAAAGAAATTAGGAAAACTGTTCGCATTTTTCATGGGATCAGATGTCTCCTATTTACATCCTTTTTCATGACTACTTACATGAGCATTTTTTAAAGACAGTATACTTATCATAAAATATGACTGAAATAAAAACAAGTTTTAAAAATAATTGTTTAAAGTACTTGTGATCTAAACCACATATGATAGTAGTTTTTGTTTTCATTAATAGCAATCAGGTCATCATGCAAGTATTTCTTGAACATATGTTTGAGAAAATCATGGAAATGATCGAGCCAAGACTGCTTTAAAACCCCAAAAGACCAGAGTAAGTGTAGTACACTAGAAAATGTAATTGAGTAGTGTAATAAAAGGTCGTTTTTCTTGTAAATAATTTGCTTCAACCAAAAGACATCTTGTAAAATGGCTTAGATCCAGTATTTTTGGCCTGTTTTTTTGCTTCTAGGAACCATGTTGATTGCAGTTTTCAAAATAAAGCTATTTAAACAAAATCAATTAAAATGGTATTAAGAAGGTCATGTGCATATTTATAAAAAGCAAATGATCTGTTAATTAAAAAGTGCAACCCATTGGTAACATGGAAGCATGAAATTTCCATGGCAACGGGTTAAAAAATTTAACAGCCCATACTTTATTTACTTTGCAAAAGAGACAGACCCAGTGAAACAGGCTGATGACCTCATACAGGGTGGATTTATAGTCGTATGTTTGAGGTAGTAAATTGAGAAGTGTCAGCAGGATTGGCAGTGTTAGTAGAGGCTTGAAGTCAGAGCCTATTCATGAAAAAGTCATGCGCATTACCTTGCAAAAAATACACATCAACATAATAAATAATCTACTTCTACGTGATTTTATAAATTTGCACATTTCCACGCTGCTGTCCATGCAAGCTCCTATTATTTTTATCAATGAGGATTTGCCCACCGCCCACCTTATACTTCTGTCGTTTCCTTGGGTTGATTGTTGGAATGCTGCATTCTCCTTGTCGTGGTCAGCGTTTATTTAAAACAACCTCAACCCCCACCACCACCACCAAGGCATCTGCAAACCTTCCTCACCTCTCTCCCTTTTTAATTCCTTTGTATGCATTACAAATAGTGAAATAACAGTTTCATCTACTTTTTGCCCATTTTTCTTATTTTCCATTATGCTGAATATTAAATTATTGTCCTCTTACCCCAGGCTACTGCAAATTCTGCTTGTATTCATATTTCATCTGACTGTATAATTCATGACAGTCAAGTGCATGAAGAACCCAGTGTATATATGTCTATAACGTATTTTCTAAATATTGTTCATCTACTACTAATAGAAATGAATATTAACAAATCAATGATGCTTTTATCATGGAAAAATCATAAATGTTAAGATATTAACATTAAGTTGCTTGATAGTCTGGGCTCTCAGGATACATATGAATTATTGGGGAAGATGTTATGAATATAAATAAAATTATAGCAATAATCCATGTGTAGCAAGTGCTGCAGACCAAAGAGGCAGTGGAGTGCAGAAAAGGAGAGGCCTTTGAGCACTCAGTGACCTGGGTCCTGACAAAGGCAGTGGGGTTTGGTCCTAGTCCTGAAGGATGGATGAGATTTAAATAGCAGGAAAGGAGGAGGAAAAGAAGTTTCCAGCAATGAGAACACCGTAAACTAAGGCAGAGAGAGGGTGTGAAAGTTCAGCTTGTGTTGGGGCCACTGAAGAGACAGGAGACGCAAGTTCATGTAAGGCCCTAGTCAGAGACAAGGTTGCAAAAACAAACTAAGACCAGATCGGGGCAGGTTCTGTATTTCAGGCTGAATCGTCCTAGGTACGGGCAACAGAAGACCCATTTGTGGGTTCTCAAGCATAATGGGTGCTCTTCGGACAGATGAACCTGACAGATGAATGGGAAAGGCTGGAGACAGGTAGACCAGTTTCTAGAACTGTCATGTCAGAAAGAGGACGTGGTCGGATGGGAAGTGGGGTGGTCTAGTAATTACTCATTTTAGTCATGTAGACCTTGAGGTGAATGTCAAAGCAGTCAGCTGAAGTAGAAAATATTCATCTGAAGATCATTTTAGGAGAGAGAATTTAGGTCGAGGAGTCATTCCAATTAGAAAAATTTGAGTGAATTCCTCTATTTCTGCAGAGGTCTGAAACTCAGCCATTGAAGGTCATGACCCATTTAACAGAAGACAACTGAGGGAGAAAAAACAGAAAGAACAGAAATTGGAGAGAAGGTTGAGGATTGAATTTTGGGGACCCCTATGTCCTCTTCAGAAAAGGAATCATAAAAGGAAAAAAAGACATTCTTAGAGAAGTGGGTGGACCACAAGAATATAGTTTTGAGAAATCAAGAGAGAGAGGGGTTGATCAACCCAGTTAACAGCAAGGTCCACCTCTCGGAGACAAAGGTGGGGCATTTGTTGAGTCATTATTTTTCACTACATACTTGACACATTGCTAGGAAATGCTTCGTGTAACTGATATACTCCTCCTCTGCCAACAAGTAGCGACATACACTGGGAACTGTTGCAGAGTGATTTACAACATGAATAAGACTTAGAAAACTTGTTTTCCTTATGCTTGTGGTTTGCACGTCAGTCAGGACACTCCACAGCGTAACCGTGACGGCACAGAGAAGCTCTAGAGCCAAGTCGTCTTCTCTCTCCTGCGTCGCTGATTCCAGAAACCAGCGAGGACCCATACAGAACACAATAGAACATGATCAGATGGTTTTAATCCCTACATCCAAAAATCTGCTGAGGCAATTTTCTGTCTGTGTACGCCCAGATGTGACTGTCACTCCTGCTAAACGGGTAAGGACCCCATGAGGCTCTGCACCAAGAGCCTGCTCTTGGCACACACAACGTCGATGTACCTGTGCATACTGGCACAGAGGTCAAAGTTAGGGAAAGAAAGCGAGTTTGGATTCTGCTGCTTCGGCTGTTAGGCAATGTGATTCTTGGGGCTGGGCTCATTTGTTGGGCACAGAATAGTAACCATCAGCTTTCAGAGCCTCCAGTGCAATACGAAGGGGAGGTGCTTCTTGGAATGCTGTTTTGGTCGTTTGGGTTAAAGGTAAGAGGGAAAACACTGCTGAGGTTCAATTGCTATCACCTTGCCCTGATGACTCAGAATACCAAACACGGGTTGTTACTGGACACCTGTCCTGCTAACGTTGCTGAATCCGATGACAAGCGGGGAGGCTTGTTACATAACTGAGGCTGGCAGAGCAGCCCGCTGGGAGAATCCTGGGCTGGCTCCAGGCCTCCTTCTGCCTCTGGCGTAGCCGTGTGATCCTGAGCAAGTCACGAAACGTGGAAAGGAAAAGGTGTGTCTAATTCACAACGAGATGCAAGAGCGTCCACTCAAGCAGGAGAAAGCCCCGTGGAAATGCACAGCTCTCAGACGTGCTCCCGGTTTGAGAAAACACAGGCTTCATTTCTGCTGGGGTTTCTTTTTTTTTTCTTTTTTTTTTTTTTTACTTTTGAAAATTAAGAGTATTTTTAAAAGACAGTTGAGAGACCTCTTTAAGCAGAAATTTGCCATTTCTGGAAAAGGAAAGTGTTTCCATACTTGGAATCACATTTTTAGACACTGCAGGCCAGTTTATTCCCAAATTTTCAGAGCTTCCTACTTGGCCTTTTTGTGCTCTTCACTTCCCTTCTCTTTCTTTTACGTCCTTCCTCCCTCTCTCCCTCTCTCTCTCTCCCCCTCCCTCCCCTTCCCCCACTGTAGAGTCGTTTTTATTTTCACACCAAAGAGGTTTTTGTTTTATCTGAGTGACACTTTGAAAACTACTCTTCTGGATAACCTCCAAAGAGCAGAAACCACCGCGTGTTTACGAAAGGCAGGCCCGGCAAGGATTGCTTAGGGTCAAATGAACGCCTCACGGGGACTGCTTGAGATTTCACTGCTCCAAGAGGAATGAGTGCCTTGTAGCACATCCAGACTTGGAAAGGACTCGCTTCATTGTCTGGCAGTTACTGACGACACTGCTGATAGGAGAGGGCCATGTTGGTTCGGAATATCGTAAGTGGGAGATTTCAAAACTTAAAAGAAAATAGCGGCATAACACTGCTACCTACAGAGTGCTCATCAGAACTAACAGGAATTTGGAGACTTAGAAAAAAAGTGTGTTTGTTTCTAAGTCAGGAGCAGCATTGATGTAGGACAGGGTTAATGTTCTGTGATTTATTGAATATTAAGCAAACTTGAGTCTGAGGTGCTTCCCCATTTTCCAAAGAGGAGAGTCTAGAAGATGGTTTTGTGTATTTGTTTTGTTGTGCTCTGTTTGCCAACTTGAATATACAAGCTTTTAAGGATATATTTTAAAGAGCTATTTATAAAACTCAATTATTTTCTTTGGCTGCACAATATTTTAGAATCTCACTATTTGAAATGCTGTAGTCATGAACAAACATTGCTCTTCTCCATGCTCTCATTCTATGAAGCAACTATATTCAAACTACATGATAATGCCCGAATATAATGAAAATTTTTTATAATATTTATAATATTTATCATTTTTATAAATGTTATCTTTGAGTGAGTGGTGTCCTTGTTATAGCTAGAACCACTTTTTGAGTCATATAAACTGAAAAACCACCTTCCCTTCCATCTACATTGTTGGAGATGGAGCTCTTTCACCATTTGTGGGTGAGGTGGTCACTGGAAGTTTTATCCCAAGCTACAAATGTGCGTGGGGTAGTCATTGTTTCAACAACACAGTCATCACCACTCTCCTTTTAAAGTGATATATGAGAAGTGGGATAATCCCAAACTTGTGATTATCAGGCCATACTCTAGTAATAACTATAAAGTATGTGTAAATTTATTTGTCATCTTTTAAGATTTTGATTCCATCATCGATTGAGTTATTTTGGGTTACTGGATCTTTCCTAAACAAATGGTTGTTGTTAAAACAAGAGGACACTATTTAATATGGGAGATTCTATAAGATGATTTTCTCTTGTCTCAGAGATAATTTTGAAAAAAAATAACACCTTATATGTAAACATATATAGTACTTGTAATAATGTAATAAAGGCAGTAATTTTTAAATACTTTCTGAAGTATATATGGGAGGGACCAAAAAACAAAAAATCTGGAATGATCTTCTGGAGGGCGGGCCCCTGGTAGCACAGGCTTCCCCCACTGGGAGAGGGTTCTAGAACCCGTCTGCATCCGGGCACCAGCGGGCGTGGTTGTGAGAGGCTGCATTTGGCTTCAGTGAATTATTTTGGAGACTCTGTCACTGCGTTTGCCCATTTCACGGGGGGTGATTGACACAAACACCGTGCAACGTGATGACGTACCTGCCCACACCGCGCTGAGTGCTCAGCGGTTTGTGACCAAAAAGAGCCTGACCCCCGGGCCCCACCCTCCCTATTTACCTGATCTCACCCCAAGTGACTTTATTTTTGTTTTCCTGGATGAGAAAAGTCCTCAAAAGAAAATATTTTGCCAATGTGGAAGAGGTACAACAAAAAACCAGCAGAAACAGTAAAGGCATCAAAATCGATGAGTTCAGAAACTGCTCTGAGCCGTGGAAAAAGCATCTCAATAGGTGCATTGCAGCAAAAGGAGAGTCCTTTGAAGGTGAGTAAAGTGAAAACATGTAAGAACCATGGCACGATTTTTTATAAAAATGGTGGGGTTTCTCTAGACCTCCTTGTATCATTCTCCTGGTAGCTGCTTTCATTCCTCAGGGCCCGTACAGAAGGGGAAGGTGAATAGTCAGGACTAAAGAAGCAGCAGCGTGAAACAGCTCCTACCAGCGGGAAGAAGTAGACTGACCTCCTGATTCCAGAAGAAGGTAGAAAAGGTGTCAGTGAGTGCTACGGAAGGGCAGGAGTCAGACATGAGGGCTCTCTTGCTCCCAAAGACAGAAGAGCACAGAGCATTCATATAGATTTTGGGGGTCCCAGACACATCCTTGGGAAAACAGCAAGTCTCTCAGAGACACTGTCTCTCTGAAGCCACATTCAATATGGCACCAGGCGGTGGAATAGCAAACGCCTAAGAAGGTGATACAGAGGAACATGTTATAGAGCTCTGTGCTCTGCAAATAAGAGTGAGAAAAAGCAACTGAGAGTTCTCTGTGGCCACGAGGAAGACCTGAAAGTGTCTGAGACCCTGGGGTCAGGATGAGGAGGCTGGAGCACAGGAAACTTCATGACCGGAAATGGTGGCTGCACAGACATTGGCAGCAGGTACCAAGGCCACACTCAAAGCTCTAATCAAAACATAGTTTTGGCATTGCCAGGTGCCCAACAGAAAGACCAGACAACACCTTGCACAACAGCACGAAGCAAACACACTTGGGGAGGAGACCAGACACCTACAGCCCCCTGCCCTCCACTGTAAATCTTAAACTCACCCTTCACTTAGATGTCAGCTTGGTAAGGAAAGAGGGACGACACAGCTCTTGAGAATAAAGACATTGCTTTGACAGCATTTAAATTTTGAATGGGCTGAATATTTACTTACCCAATAGAAACTCAGTCAACCTACAGAGACTTTTAAATAGACAAAAGCCAAAACGTTACTTGCTACTGACGAGTTTCAATGTTTTCCCCTACTATCGGCGGGAATGAGGTCATCTGATTAATGTGATCTACTTTAGGCCTAGGGAAAGCACATTTATTATAGCTTGCATGTCTGAATTATGGCGTTTAAATCTTTCATACAAATTGATATATTGAGCTATCAGTCAGGATAGTTTAGGTTATATTGCAGTAACAAGCAACCCCCAATTATCAGTACCTTAAATCAACAAAGGTTAATTTCTCCCTCATGCTACATGCATGAGAGTTGGTAGAAACTCCCGTTCATTACAGTTACTCAGAGAAAAGTCCAGAATGATGAAGCATGGATCATCTCAATTCATTGTGAAAGGAAAAAACAACATGGTAGATCACGCCCTGGCTCAGAAATTGCTACTTCGAGTGACACGTTTTCCTTCTGCTCAAATTTCACTGGTCAAAGCCAGTCACATGGTCACTTATAGCTGACATCAAGGGTACACAGAAGTGTAACTGTATCATATGGCCTAGAGGAGAAAGAAAAACAGTCGGTGGAGTGCTAATGGCCACTGCAGTTTGTAAGCCCTTTGTATGTTTGAGGTTTATGGCTCCAACAAGGAAAGCCATTTGAACAGAACCAGACATGGGAAATAAAAAAGATACCTGTGACTAAAATTTCAACATAATTAATGTATTGCTTCCAATTTGTGCCATTTTCTTACATTTCTTAATGTAGTAGCATCCACGTATCTTAGAGTTCACGCAAACCAAGTGAGTTCACTCTAGATGGAGGAGCTGGCAAACTTTTTGTGTCGAGTGCCAGGTAATAAATACTTTAGACTGTGTGGACCATATGGTCTCTTTGCAATTACTTGATTCTGCTGTTGTAATGCAAAAACAGCCGCAGCTAATATGCAAATGTATAGGACTGGTATTTTCAATACCACTTTTTAAAGCACACTGAAGTTTGAATCTCTTAATTTTCACATATAGCCGAATATTATTCTGCTTTTGATATTTTCCCCAACCACCACTTAAAAATGTAAAAACACAAAACAAAACATTTTTAGCTGACAGGCTGCACAAAAACAGAAAGTGTGCGACTTGGCAAAGCAAGGAATTTTATAGAGAGAATTGAAAAGGCACAAAATGACTGGAAGGATTGGAGGATCATTCTAGCCTGAACAACCAGGAACAGCTAGTGGCTCCGGAAGTTGCTCTGCCTTGGCCTTGAGCAGGCGAACCCCTATCATAGATGCAGTGAAGCTGAGGAATTGTGACCTTGGGGCTGATAGTGCTGACTTCCCATGCTGCAGGCCCAGGCTACTCCGCCAGATTCCGAAGCATTTGCCACCCATGCTCCACTGCTGAATCAGGACTCCATCCACCACCCTGGGAAGTCTCGGCCGTCGCTGCCACCGCGGCCTTCAACTCGGCCAGCAAAATGCCTCCAACTTGGCTTCTTTCACATTCGGTTTAGTTTCTCAACATTCCCATAAGCGTACAAGAGAAACTAAATCATGTCCTAGCCCCCAAACACTCTGAGAAATGGTTTTTAATTTTCTAGCTGCTTCCTGTTAGCCGTGGGTTAGAATGGATGTCGGAAAAAGCAATTAAAGGTATTGGAAACAGACCAATATAAGGGACACAGACTCGATTAAGATGATTTCTGTGGCATTTCCAGAACGTTCTGTGAGCTCTCAGGAAGATAAAGTACTTTGTACAACTCTGTAACTCTCACAAAATGGTATCAAAGTAAAAACACTTGTGTACGTGTTTCCTTCCCACCAGTTCTACCACCCCAAGACAACGATTTATTCCAGCCCACTGACCTGTAAACCTCCCACAGTTGCATGGAGATTTGCATAATCATGTTCATAGCAGTCCTGTTTGAATAGCAACAAAAAGTGCTCATCAGTAGAGAAAAGGGTAAGAATTTTGATACAGACATGCTATAAAGCAATTAAAATAAAAGATACAGTGTAGATAACCTCAGGGAAAGAGGTCTGACACACATTGCAAACAAAATTAGTGAATAATTTGTGCAGTATGATCCTACTTTTCAAAAGCTAAAACAATTTTTAAAATGCATTATGATCTTCGGTGCTTTGTTTAGATTTTAAATATAATCCAAACATGTAAATATAATTCATAAAAGTATATAATATAGAAAACAAAGGCGCTCCGCAATCCTAATCTCCTGAGATAACTGCTGTCAGTATTTGTTATGTATATTACCTTTTTCTGAATATAGACAAAGGGTAGATTATATTCTTAAATAAATTTAGTTTTGCATGAGATGCACCTTTTTACTTTTAGGAATAATACGTGTCAAGGCTGTAGTACCCTGGGACCTACGTGATTCTCTGAATTTCTTTATTTACCAACCCAAACACCATCGGCAGACACTGATTCCTTCTCAGATATAATTTCTGTGTGCCAACATAGAGGACTAATTGTTTCATAATTTCAAGTTCAGTTTTACCTAATTTTAACTTGTAACCCACTTCAGAGATTATTGTCTTGCACAAGTATTACAATGTGCTATTATTTTCAGTGCCAATATGCCATTTATTCAATCTAAAACAGGCAAGTAACTTGCAATCATTAAACAAAATAATTCACCCTGTATCTCTCAGCAGCTCTATGTTCCAGTATGCCCACCTTGAACATGTATGTGAGTCCCAAATGCTAAGGCTTTTAGACCAAATACTGTTGTACAAAAGGAGAATCTATATAAGTATAGTATCTATATTTTAACTCTTACTTAATAGTTTAATGAGAGCATGTGCATCATGGTTTCTCCTCATGCATGGGTTTCATCATTGGTACCCATGACATAAGCCATAAACCTTATGACAGTTTTACCAGTTCTGTTGCTATAACACATATTTATTTTCTACTTAACCAAAATATGCATAGATGCGTACGCTATGTCTAGAACTGGCTGTAAAACCAAATTGTTCAATAGCAATTAAGTTTAGAGGTAATAAAGCACTTAAAGGAATTAGTTATGGTTAAACCTCCCTAAATCTGAGAAAGCAAAGACAAAGGAAACAAAATGGACAAAGACTACTGCAGAATGCATTTAAGCTGTGGTTTTCAAAACTATGGGTCTTAGAACTATTTTGCACTCTTAAAAATTATTGAAAATTCTAAAGTAAGCTTGCCAGGTAAAATATAGGATGTCTAGTTAAATTTGAATTTCAGATAAACAGTGAATAATGTAAGCATGCCCCAAACATCACATGAGAACTGTGTATAGTAACTATTACTCAGTTTATCAGAATTTCAAATTTACGGTGTGTCCTGCAGTCTCATTGGCTAAATCTGGCCACCCTACCCCTCTTTGTTTATGTGGGGTATATCTGTCAGCATTTTCAGTATTATAAGGTAACACTAAGTAATTAAAAGTATGTATTGATTTATTAATTCATTCGAAGATAAAAATATACCTATTACATAAATAACTATAGCTATACTGTCCTTAAAAAGTGCAGGGTTGAAATTGTTTTACATTTTTGCCAAGCTCTTTACTAAATAGTTTAATAGAAGACAGCTAGATTGTCATACCTGCTTCTGCAAAGAATCTGCTGTAGCACGTTGCAATATTTTGTTCTAGTCAAAGTATATGAAGAAAATGTGACCTCACACAGACTTATAACTGAGAAAAAAGAAAAATATTTTAATTTTTTTTTTCAAATAATTGTGGGCATTCTACTTTGATCTACACCGAAAATCCACAAGTGATAATTTAGTCCCTTAAGGGTTGGCTGCTACAAGGAATTTGAAACTACAGCAGTGAATGTTTCATACTATGACATTAAAGTCCATTTGTCCAGTCTTTTGGCTGGCTCTCCTATCCCTGCTTGATTTTATGACACTGTGGGCATTGGCCATTTGAGAAATAATGGGTTTACTGATTTTTGTAGTTCTATCAAATGACCTTTTTACAATATCAGAAAGTCACATTTGTTAATATTATCAACAATCTCATTGGGAGAGTCTTAAGTACTGAAAAGGTGTCAAGCTCAGGTGGGAGGTCTGCGTTTTCCAAAATACTAAATTTTTGCTTGATAATTCAAACTTTATCCTTGGCAACAGATTCTAACTGTTGTTGCCCTTGACATAACAGGCTCATATTGTTTATTTTCAAGAACGTGTCTGCCAATACCCAAGTCTGGATCGTCACAGCCAGTCTGTACATAGGATGTCCCATTAAAAAGCAGCTAGGTCGATTATCAATACCAACATGTCCCTGAAGATGACTGTCATACTTTGGTAGAAGTGCTTTTATGCGTACTTACAATTTTCATCGCACCCAGCATTTTAAGAATGTGTATTCAAGGGTATGGATTTAGTTAAATGCATTCGTCAGCAAGGGGATTCTAAGATGAAGCTGGCATTTTCTCTGTTCCCTCTGAGTGTGTGCAGTAAAGCCCACGATGATGACTAGGACAGTTTGGTGCCATTGCTGTCATCCATGCTTGAGTGCCAGAGCCACTGCTTTCTCACCATCACTTCAAATGTCAGCACAGTGAAAAGGCCAAATGGCTTCATATAATAGTATTACAGAAGTAGTTTTGACTTCGTGGACCTCCTGAAAAAGTCTTGGAACCCCCCCCCCCAGATGTTAGAATCAGGCTTTGAGAACAGCTACCTTAAAAACAAATAGTTGTATTGTTTTCAGAAATTCTATAAAGAGCAGATAGTTACCAATAAAAAATACCTATCTTTATATGTATAATAATTAATGGGCAAAACGAACCTATTTTCTTAACCATTTATTACCCAGCTGTTTTCTTCTTTCCATATGAAGATGCCCTTCTTTTCTGTATCTCAATTTACCATCTCATTTGCTGCTCTACTCTTTTACGTTAATAATCCTGTCCACCAGTGTCCATGTGCAAAATGAAATACTGTATGAGCGCAAGGAAAACTCACAGCCAGTGCCTCGGGAAATCTTGGTTTGTTTAGGGTTCCACACAATTGAATGCGACCCGTTGCCCCAGAACACAGTGGCATTGCTTTGGCCAATCTTCTAGCGTCGTAATCCTTACCATTCCCTTGCTTAAAAGCTTGTGATGGGACCTCACCGTCCTGATGGAGCTCAAACTCCTCAGCCAGGTGAATAGGTTTCGCACGCCTTGGTCTCAATTCAGCCTCTTCTTTATCTTGTCAACCCTCCAAACACACACACACACACACACACACACACACACACACAGTTCTGCTTCACAACTTGCTATTTACTAAACATGCATTATGCAGCAAGCTCCCCCTTCGTACAGGCTGTTTTCTCTGTCTCACATATTTCTTCTAAACCCTCATTAACCTGGCAAATTTCTCCCCAAACAAGTGTTTACTCATAACTCATCTTCTGACTCCCTTATCAAAAATGTCACCACCTCAACATTCCATTTCCTTCTCTGCTTTGTCATTCTCACCCCTGACATACAATATGTACGACTTACTTTGATTCATTTCTGCCACACCCACTAGAATAGGATAGATTTTTGCCTGCATTGCCTATAATTATACCTCCTGGGTGTAGTGCTACTTCCCAAGTATTTGTAGGTGCTCAATAAATGTTTGTAGAATGAATGAAAGATTTCAAATAGCACCTTCTCTGTTAGCTCCCTTCACCTTAGTACGACAAATTGAATCACATTTTTCCCTCACTATTTTCATGCTGCATATACTGCTATACTATTTATCACTTTGTTTGGACTTTTTGTTTTAAATGGAGCATTTCTACCAGAGTGAACCCCTTAACATATACAACTTCTTTAACTCGTCCTCAGCTGTTTGCAAAGGCTGACATTTAATGGGTGTTTTGGAAACACTTGTTGAACTGGAAACTAAGTGGCATTCAAAGAGGCAGTTAAATTTTTAAAATGGGGAATAATGTGGAGTTTGCATACGATGAGATGCCTGACACAGCAGCTATTTTAAGTAAAATAATATTGAATGGCTTTTTAAATATGATTCGGAGCTACTATGCCCACGGAAACTAATGGAATATATAAATACCCCTTTCTGTGTTAAACATGGTCGATATTAAAAACACGAACCAACAGTTTCCAGAAACGTGACCTTTGATGCCAGGGGCACTTCCGGTTTCGCCGCGCTCCTTCCGGTGTATTCTTACTCTCTTACTCTCTCCATGAAGGAGAGTCTGGTCTCAGTCAGTTGTCATGTTGCTTTGTAGTGGTATTTCCAGTCCTTAATCTCTAATTTGTTTAAGAGATAGCTTTTTTCTCCTTTCAAGAAAATTCAGGCACCAGCCACCTTGTGAAGGAGATATTTATCAGGATCTTCCCTTAATCAGTGAAATTATAACTATACAAAGGCTAATTCCTAAGAGTGAGTCTGATTTATTTATCAGTCATGACATTATTTATAATGTCATTATCTACATTATAGTTAAAAATTAGAATTGAGGATTTTATCCAGAGGTCAGACAGCAGCGTGGTGGTGAAGATATTTGGGTAACACCAGCTCTCCAGAATGTAGGGAATCTATTTCAGGGGTGAAAGTAGGGGTAGGGAGAGCTTGGGTTGCAGGAGGGTCAGCTCTTTGAGCTCTTTGAGGACCCAGTGGGTTCCTGGTGTCTGAGAGGGAACTGGTGAGGTGAAAGGGTAATGAGAAGAGGTCAGAGACCAGCAGCATGAGGCCAAAGGTCAGACCCCTGACCTTTCATTTTTAACATATGTCTCTGGGAAAGAGTCTACAATGAAGATTGACCTAAATAGTTTGCTCCCCACCACCCCGAACCTGATTATAGAAATGGAGAGGTAATAGTGAAAGAGAGGGAAGTAAAAATTTGAGGCTTGGCTGTGTAAAATTAATAGCTATGTGTACTTGGTTGGCTTTTCATATGAAAATAACGATGTGCCTATTATATTCGCCAGAGGAAACTTTGATTTGAATAGAGTCACCATGCTTTCAGAATCTACTGACAATAAACATCATCATAATCTGTCTACAACTTTAAAGAATAGGTGAATTGTCACAAAAAAACTCATACTTACACTTACACGGGATAAAATGTTGATTTTTTATGAAAAATGTTACCTGTGAAAGAGGGCGTGCATGTTTCAAATAGAACGTTTGTGTGCTGTTTGCATTCTGTGATGCCCGGTGAAGTATTTCTGGCTGACCTTTCTGATCTTGCAGCTCACAGCTTTAGGCTTCTGTGATTCAAGTCCTTAAACATGCATACCTGTATCGCAGTGATTTCTACAACATCCTCTACAGAAGCCAAACGCAGCCTAGAGAATGATATTCGTTATCCACCGAGTGAATCTGAAATTGAAGATGTGAGGCTTCAACTTCCAAACATTCCTCATGCATCTTGGCTGCTATAACTTTTACCATCAGAAACGTGGGCCACAAATGTAAACTCTGCAGTCGCTACCCATCTTGTCGTGGCGTGTGACAACACGGTTGAAATCTTTATCAGGGGAGTAAGTGTGGTCCCTTCATAACTCCAAAGAATATTTGAAAAGAAGGAGCTCACATTTTCAGAGGCCAGTTTTCAACTGGGAACGTTTGGAGGCATAAGGATGGAGTTCATTGGTCCATCAAACTGTATCCTTTTGTCTGAAGCAGCTTTTCATTTGCATATTGACAAAATGGAGGTCCTTCTCTCTTGACCTTTTAACCCCAAACCAAGTAATCCTGCCTTTATTCCAAGAAGGGGTGGGGGGGCATGCTCCTACTGGTTCTATTGTTTTTTAAATATAAGAACAGAGGCCTTGTTCAACAAAAAGTAAGATTACTAAAACAATTAATAATTAACAATTTAAGATTCCACAAAATATTTAACATGCTATATTGTGCTATATCAATGCTATTAAAATCAATTGACATAGTAGTAAAAGAAGCACATGAACAGTATTATCTATCAAATCAATAAACAATAAAATGAAATGGTTATAGAGAAGGTGTTGCCTTCTACTAAATTAAACAAACTTGATTTTTCTCCAACAGCTTTGTAAAGTTATTGAACCCAGACACAAACTGGTCAGACACCTTACTTGTAGTTTCAGAAGAAAAGATAAAAATCCATTCCATCTATCCCTGACAATCTAACCTTTAGAGCTGATCATCTGAAATAGGACAAAATGCCCCAGAAGAGATATTGTGGAGGTCATTTCAGTTGGAGACTGAAGGTCACTCCCAACAAAGCAATCAAGTATCTAAGAAAATCTTAAATCACATCTTACCCGCAAGCAGAATAAACTAGATAAGGGTGAAAAGGCTTGGAATCCTTTTATCTGCAGTAAGGGAGACATGGCCAAGGATGGTTTTCCTTCTCTCAGCATCAACGTAGAGTTTGGCAAATGCTCATTAAGGCTAAGTTTGCTTAATATGATAACTAATAGCAATTTTATGCCTTGAGATTGTATCAATTTATTAAGTGAGAAAAGAAAGTTGTTTTATTATTGGTCATTGAGAAAATAATTTTTACAAAAATGCTCTAACTTCTCTCATTATTTTGTTGTATTTGATTTTCCAATTGGCTCTACAAAGATCATTGTTTCGTAATTACAGATGAAACTAGAATCCTGTTACTGAATGCACCAATCCCTATTTATCAAAGAACATGAAAATAGGTACAATAAATTTTAATTTATTCAGTTCAATACTTCATATTAAGATAAATTTGCTTTTTAAAAAAGTTCTACATTGTTTCTAGGTTTGGATGTTTGAAAAATGCAAATATATTATTTACATGTGCTGACAATTTAAAAACTTGATTTAAAATACTCCTTATAGAAAAAAATTAAAGAAAAGCTCTGAAAATATGGTTTAAAATATTTGTTACTTCTATTACTCGTATGAACAAACTCAATAGGTAACCCATATACCCCTTTTCCTTCCCCAGTCACTAAATGTTGAAATCACATTGTATAAACTGCCTTGAAACTTGTAGCCACACGTCATTATAAAACAGACAAAATGTAAACTTTAAGTTAAATTCTACCTTAGCTTTTCTGTAACATTCTCCTTCTCTCTGTTGTAAACTCACTCAAAATTAAATTTCCAGAAAGCCTGTAATAACGAATGTCGATTAAGGCTCCCAGTGCCCCACCGCGTTTTCACAGTGCCAGCTTACAGTTATGAGTACACATGATTCACAGGGTCTTCTGCCCTCTCTGAGATAGTTTACGTTTTCCCTCTCTCTTGTATTTTATTGAGATACCTACTTGAATGTGTCTTTTGGAGCACTTGGGTTATTACTATATATTTTTAGGGACCCCATTAACAAATAAAGACTATGAAAGTGACATTTACTGAATAACTGCCTCAGGGCCCTGAACCAGACAATGCCATCTGAAAAAATAAAATCACTTTTGCGTTATAACATTCACAGGTTATTTGATTGCTTATTACCTCTTGAAAATTGATGATGAACGTGTTCATCGTTATTCTGGAACTTTCTGGAAGGTAAACGAATGGTGTGCACATTTAAGTGTTCTTCACTCTTTAATCGGGAGCTACACTTAGCACAATTGTAGAGAGAGAATATTTTTATATTAGTAATTATTATAATTGAACCTAATCTCGAAATTGCAACCAGTCACTTTTTCATGTGAATATTATATTGGTTCAAGATACTGGAATTTGGGAAGAGCAAAATTCTGTGAAATATTATATTGGATATTTAAATACATTCATTATTTTGCTGATAATGGAAGAATAGCAGTGGTTGCTCTTCTTGCTAAAATTTGGAGAACTCTAATACACCCTGCATATGTGCCTTTGTTATTACACTGTGATCACTGAAGAACTTGAGAGTGAAACAAGGCGCTTGTAAAACAACTAGCAATTGGTATTCCATGTGTCCTGCCTTTGATTTTGATCTTAATCCCTCTGCCCACAGGGTTGGATTATGAACCAGGAGGCTCAGAACTCAACATCGAAACGCAGTAAAAACTAAATTACATTCACGTGAAACGGAGACGTGCCAAGAACTTTGTGACCAGATACAGAGAAGTTTCAGTTCCTGCCCAGAGCAGAGCAGCAGAGGCATCATCTCTCCGTAGAGTTCCTCAGGGACGGGAACGTGGGTAGTTGAATAGTGACTCCAAGTCCCGATCGTGCGCAAAACTAAAGCGATTTCCTTAGCATGACGTGGCATGGCCATGAATCCATCTTTAAAATTAATTCTGCAGCATCGAGGTGAGGCTATATAAGGTACTATTTATTATACAAGGCAAGAAAAGCTTGTGTTTTACAGTATTTCAATACGTATCAATATCTGGATTAGGAATAGAGCTCTTGGAAGAATAATTCTGGTTATTTAACGTAAAGTTTAAAAATCAATGGAAAGTCAGTCTCTACAGTCATGCCTTGCAACATGGATTAAAATGTGCTGTTTTTACTTCTTAATTCAAAAGCAATAGGTTCTCATAGTTTAAAGTTTAGAAAACACAGGAAAGGACCAAGAAAAGGAAATTTAACCACAATCTGACACTTCAGTATTTACTATTATTAATATTGTCATTGTCTTCCAGCACCTTTTTTCTCTCCATGTACAGCATGCGTACATTAATGCACATGCATTAATGATTTACATATTTGGGATGAAACTATAAATAATGGGTATTTAGAATTATTTGGATTCACCTAGCAAATATTCCCCTTCCTAACAACTCCCAACTTTCTGTTTCAATATCTCCTGTCCACGTGTGCAGTCTTGGTGGGATAGGAGGTCAAGAAGCCTTCCCCCGGCCCACCATTGTGGGGCCGGCAGTTGACCCAAGATAGAACAACTGTATTTTTTCTCTGAGGACTTTGGATCTTGAGTGATGTGACGGAAACATGCGTGGGATAGGGGTAAGAGATGTAAACATTTGGGGCACAGATATCTTGATAGACAAGGTGGGAGAGATGACTGGGAAGTTCCCAGTCACGTTTGCAGCCGTATGTCTTCAGTCTGCTTCCTGGACCATTTTGCCTGGATTCTCACAGCTGCCCAGGCTCTAAGTGTCTGAGCTGAAGCTGTTTTGTTTTGTTTTTTTCGTTTTGGCTTACACCTTAAGGACCCTACCTGAGACATGACATTCAATTTCAGAGCTCAATACTGTGGCAAGATCAGGTACATATAAATTTGCCATAGTCCGTAAGTTCAATTTCTAGAACTACTCATTCCTTTTACATTTTTTATTTTTTTGAGAAAGATTGAGGAGTAGGTGGTATGAATTACATATAGCCTTTATTGAAATAAAATTTTGCCTATGTTTTCAAAAATTGATGTGAATATTAATATTAACATTAGGACTTTAACCCATATCCTCATTGTTTACCTAATACTACTCTGTACATTTTCCTTTCAACGTCTTCTACTATTTCATGTAGGTATACTCTTGAAAACATCATATATTTGGAGGCTTTTCATCCTTTTTTTAAAAACTTCAAAACTAAGTGTTCATCATTGAACAGGTGAGTTAAATTCATTTACATTTTTGCCATACTACTGTATTTTTTCTTCTGTTACTCATGGTTCCTAGTGATTAATTTTCTTTCTTTTCAAAATCTTTTGCTAATGATATTTGTTGAGTGTATCACGCAGCTCACCTAATGTCGTGCTCTGTTTATTGTTCCTTGAAAGGGCCCCTTTTGTTTTCTTTTTCCTTTCAAAACTTTCATCACTCTCCCTATATTCTCTTTGCAACCCCACACAGACTTTAACATCCATGGTATACATTTTTGCATAAGCATGTATTTGTAAATTAAAAAATGATGTCTTAGGAAAAGTGTTGTGTAGTGTGTTGTATAGTTTTTGTGTATGGACTTCCATTTCCACAAATGGAAGGTCTTACTCTCTTGCCTACCTTTTCTTAAAAACACGCGTTCATCTTGCTTTATATGCATTTAGTTCATTGCTTCTGAAAGCTGCATTTTACCCATAATAGTCACCAAAACGGAAATATCTTTCACTTAGCGATGAATACAAACAAATCCACAAACCATGTGCCCTTCCCTCCTAGTCTCACAGGAGGACTTTCAGAGTGTGCTTCCAAGAGTGGAATTGCTCGGCAGTAGTGCACGCGCATCCTTGATTGCCGTTACGACTGTCGCAGGGCTCTTCAGGCGGTCTGTGCCTGTTCACGTTGGAAGCAGCAGTGCAAAACGATCCCACCTTCCCCCGACCCGACCCATGTCCGCCACTGTCTGTATTCTTACTGCCAATCTGATCATCGGCGAGTGCTCTTTCCTTTTTTCTTTTTTTTTAATCAGTCTGCTTTTTTTGTGAACGAGAATTTCTTCAAATATTTGTTGGTTATTTAGGTTTATCCTTTTATGCATATTCTATATACGTTGTCCATTATTTTTCTAACCTTTTTCTGTCTTTTCCTTGTTACTTTGTAGGAATTATTTCTATGTTTTAAATTAAATAATAATCCCTTACTGTTGACCATTTTAAACATGTTTTCTCCCAGTCCATCATCAGTGTGTTAACTTCCTCTTCCATCTCTTTCATTACCCAGAATCCATTGGCTTGGGGTGTGGTGCTTTGTACGGTTTGTGCTTTGGGGGCTCTAGTTTAAAAGGTTTCTCTCCACCCGAAGTTCACCATCACAACTTCTTAATCATCTGCTATCCCTCTTCTGGCTGACCTAGCCCGCGTATGTTTTGATCTCTGTGAAGTTTGTTTTTCTCTGTACAGTGAGCCTGTTCTCCCAAAGTGATCAGGATAAGCTATCATTTCTCCACCGGCTGACAGTGACACCTTCACTGGGCCCAGCTGGCTGTCAGTTTTGTTCCATTGGTTATTTGTCTGCTCGGGGCCAGTACCTGTATCGTTTTCTTACTAACTCTTTAAAATATGCCTTACTGTCTGGTGGGGCAATAAATCCTGGTTTGTTTTTGTCTTCCCAATATTTCATGAAGTCCTGATATCATTTAGAATTACACAGGAATGCCGAGTAAGTTTGTGGAGTTGGTCAAAGTTTTTTGGCAGAATTGTATGGAAGTTTTAGATTCATTTGGGGAGAACTTAAACGTTTAAAATATTACGTTATTCTATCCTCATCCATCTTCATTCTTTGAATTTATTCATCTTCTTTTTGTCCTTTTATACTTTAATTCATTTCTTCTTTAAAGGTATATGAATTCTTTTTAGTTTTATTCCTAGATGGAGCTTGCTAATCTGGTAAATGGTGTTTTCTGTGTTTTTTTTCCGGCTTGTTATTTCTGGTTTAGAAAAATGTTACTGAATTTTGAAAGCTGTTCATTCACCGGCCTCTTACTGAGTTTGTCACTAGGTATTACGGTTTGATTCTGTGGGGCTTTCCATGCACTTGCTCATATATCATCTGTGAGTGGAACACGTTTGCCTTCTGCCTACCAATACTTTTGTCTCCATTGTGTGTGTGTGTGTGTGTGTGTGTGTGTGTGTGTGACAGTGTGATGGTGAAAGTATCTGTGGCTGTGTGAAACAGCGATATGAGCCGTCTTCTCTTAGTTTGACGTTTCTGCCTTAATGTGATACTTGCTCTTTGATTGGGTTTATTGTTTTTATTAAGTTAAACGTGTTCCATTCTATACCTGATTTTCTGAGAGCCTGTATCAGACATAAAATTTATCAAATGGTCTTTCTGCGTCTTTTGAGATAATCGTGTGAATGTTTCTTCTTTACACTATTAATGTGTTGACTTATACTGGCAGATTTTTCTAATGTCAAAACATTCCTGCCCTTCCTAGAATCAGTCTCATTTATCATGAAATGTTCATATTATTATTATTTAACTGTGGATTACATTTAGCTATTACTTCAGTTAAGACTTTGTATCCTTGTTTGAAAGAGTTATGGTCTCCTATCTCCCTTTTTTATGTACTATCATTATCTACTTTTGAAATCAAGGTTATAGTAGTCTTTTAAAATGATTTGGTCAAAGTTTCCTTTTTCTCTATTTTCTGAAAGAATTTGTAATAAAATATGAATTATATGTGCCTTTAAAATTTGATCAAAGTCTGTCTCTTGGCCAGAGGCTCTTGGTTTTAGTGGGGGTGGAGAGAAAGGAATTGATTGATTACTGTTTAAATTTAATTCTTATTAATCTATTCAAGATTCTATTACTTTTCTGCCAGTTTTTACATATTATATATGCAAATATTTATTTATCCAGCATGTAATTTCCAAATGTATGGCTTTATAATTCTTCATAGCATTTTATTATATTTTAAATTTCTATTTAGTCCATAGTTGTTTCTCTTTTATTATTCTTACTTGGGACTGCTTGCTCTCCATCTCCTGTCCCTCCTGCCGTTGCCTAGGGCATAAATTCGTACAAAGAAACCAACTTCCAGTTTTACTTTCCCCTTTCTCCCTCTTTTTTGGTTTTTCTCAATTTCTCTCCCTTCCTTCCCATTTCATTGGGAAGAGTGTGTTGCTCTTTTTTCCGAATTGTTCAGCTAACTAGTTACCGAATCCATTTTTAGTCATTATTGGTTTATGACCATCTACTAGCATTAAATGTTCCTCTGTCTTTGTATTTTTCTTGACATTTTCTTCTATGCATTTAAAAGAGAGCCGATTCCCAACCTGGAGGACCAGCATTTCAGTGCTCAGATGAGATGGAAACGACGCGCAAGCAGGCTGGCCTTGTCGCCGTGCAGCTCTTCTCTGTACCCCGAAGTGCTGGGAGTAAGGACCCACGGTGTCCACGGGTGACGCGGTGTGGGGGCCTGGCTTGTTGGAATTTCTGCAGTCAGCTGAGGGCTTTGGCTGCTGAATCACCCAAGAGGGTGCGTCACCTGGGACACTGGGCCAACATGCCTGCCCAAGCCCTTCGAAATGGGTTTTCACTCAGAGTATTTTTAATACACAGTTACTAGCTGTTCATTGTAGAAAGCTCAGAAAATACGAGGGCGGGCTGATAAATAGAAAATAAACAGGAAGAGATATTTTAATGAAATAAAAAGGAATGTACCTACACCATTTATTTTCAAAGCTGGATAATTATTTTTTCTGCAAAATCACCACACGCTTCAGTACACCTCTGCCAACACCGCACCCGTTTTTGAAATCTGTCCTTTAAAAAAATCTCTGTTTTGTTTTTGAAACCGTGTCCTCACCGCAGACGTCACCTCGTCATCACAGATGAACCGCCTCCCCCGGCGTCTCACTGTCTTCACGTCAACACACGGATCACCACACACGGCTTGAGTTCGTCTGGGAATCTCAATTGGAGGAACTTTTTCCACTATTCACAGTTCAGTCACAGCACGCTGTTTGAACCGAACATCTGATCACCCCTCCATGTCGACGTGCACCAGGTGAACAACGTGAGCATCTGTGTGTGCAAGGTCAAGGGTGATGGAGGGGAGAGACCATGGGAATGCACAGACCCGGTTCTATCCAGGTAGCTCTGACGTAACAAAAATAAATTCTAATGGAGGCAAAATGTATCAGCCCGCCCTGATACTTATAAAATAATACATAGGGATGTGGGTGTATCTCACTTACAAATCACTCACCCATAGTTAACAACGATCAACAAATGCATAGCCTTCCAGATCTTTGAGGTTTCATTTACATGTGTGTTTCTTTATTTTACATACAGTAATAAAATATGCTCTCCTGTACCTGCCACTTAGGTGTCTTCAAAGCCTCCCAAATGCATTCTCCTTTCCCCCTCCAGAGGTCATAACCTTGAATGTTACCTTAGTCGATCCTTTGCTTTTCTTTGTAGTTTTGCCAGATGTAGATAGAGTTGTTAACCTTCCTATAAGTGAGTCCCATTCTGTTCTTTGGAGACTGTCCTTTTTTCCTGTATCTAAGCTTCGGCTACTCCATCTCATTTACATGTAAAACTCCAATGACTTTTGGCTTTGTTTGTCGTCCTCAGCATCTCTGTGCTCCTCCGTTTCCTCCTCCTGGCGAGCTCTTCCCCTGCTGTCTAAGCATTTATTCTCTTACCTCCTTAAGCTTCTGGCTCCAAGGCAACTGCTCGTTGCAAAACAAACCCAGCCCCCCTCAACCCCTTTCTTAGTTTATTACTTTTCACAGCGCTTAGCATTCTTCACAGGCCATCCTCTTCTCCTATTTATTTTATTTTTTGTATAATATGTCTCTCCCAATTGGTGGTTAGTAGAAACAAAATACAGATTTGCTTAATCAATGAGCAAATTATAATTACAGACTTACTAGGGCCATTGCTGCCACCTTATTTCATATTTTCTACTTACCATACCGTCCTTTTTAGCTTTCTACAGCTTTTAACCAATAGATTCTTTTTATTGGATTGAAAGTTGTATACTCTATTTTTATTCTTGTACTGTCTTACCTCTAACGTTTTTGTCTATAAATTTTTTAAGCTTATCGACCTTTATCACTTCTCCAACACAAGAGGAGAAGGTCAGTGTGATCTTACACCTCTCTGATCTTCTTCCCTTCCTCACTGGTCTTACTTGTACCATGTTAGAATTATCTAGAACTTTAACCGTGAATATAGTATATTAATAAGGAAACATTTTTAGCTTGTTAATCTCTTAACTTTCTCTTTTTCAGTGTCTTTTTGGTTTTATTTCCCTTTTTATTAAAATACTTCCTCCAAAAAATGTTTTCATGGAAGCTTTTTATAGGCTTGACAATAACTTTTTACACGTTTATATTACAATAATTTATCAGATAAAACATTTTAGGTTCAAGTTTCTCTTCATTCAACGCATTGCAGTAATACTTCAATATCTTTCTGGATTGGTGTTGCTGTTCAACAATCTGATGGTGTTGTGTCTTGTCCACTTGTAGGTGAATTGCTCTTTTTATATCTGAATGTTTTCTTAGAATTTTCTCTTGGTCTTTAGTGTGCACTCAATATATCTAATTATGAGGTGTTTCGCTTTTTCATCTTTTTGTTATTCTATAGACCTTTTGATTTCATGTGCTTCCTCATCTCTAATTCTTACTATGACTGGTTATTAGTCAAGAAATGGTTTTCTCATTTGCATTTTTAGCTCTGGAAGGTGGACATTTTTCCTCTCATTCATTTTGCCTAACTTATTACTTGTTTCTGCATTCCTTTCTGATTCCTTCGGAGGCAGGTTTTGGGCCTGATCTTGCAGTTCCCTGATTCGTTCTCTGAACCCTCTCAGCTTTTTATGCCACCCATTAACTTGCATTTCCGCTGTTTTTCACACCTATTATTTCCATTTTGTTCCTGTTTACAACTGCTAAATGTTGTTCATGTCCTCTCTAAATCTTTTTTGAACCTGTTGATTATTTTTAAGCACCTGTTTTATTTGGTTCATTAATTTTCCTTCTCTATATTATTCAATTGTCATTTTTATTTTTAATTTTTTTTTCGCTTTAATAACAGTTATGTTCCTTAAATGGCTGGTGAGCTTTTTTGCTCCTAGGGCTATCTGTAGTGTGACCAACCATGTGGCTCTAGGTGAGGACTGAGAAATTAAAATCCAAGTGGAACTTCTGTCCCCTTATGGTGATTTCAGACATCGGTGGGCAGAGAGCCATTGGATTTATAATCTGGGTATGACCATTGGTTACTCCAAGCAGGTGGCTCTGTCCTCAAAGAACTTTCCTGTACCTGTTCCTTGGACCCCATGAGAGCCGGCTCAGAGGCCAGTAGATCTGCTATGATAACTGTCTAGTTGTACCTGTGATCTCATCCACGTCACAGCCGGGGCGGGCCAGTACCGCTGATTTCAGTACTGTTCTTCCTGGAAGACGTGTAAAATAGAAAGAACACAAACAAGATGCTCTCCCTGACCTTTTCATCTGCCTTGGTGGTTGACCTTTTTACATTCCAGCTCAGACTTTGCCTCCGTACCCCACGTCTCTCACTCAAGGGGTTTCTTTCAGTTTTCATATTAATTTTTCTTAACCTTTCATCTTCCTCCCATCTTTGTGGCATTTCCTGTTTAGGGTTTGGTTAATGAGCCAGAAGCCCCTTTCATCTTATGAAGACTTAACGTTTTCTGGGTTTTTATAAATTATCTGACAAATTAGAAGGTATGTTTTATAGGAACTGCTAGTTGCCTGCTGTCATAATGAGAAAACCAGAAGACTTGTGTTCATCTCTGTCCTATCAAATGGCAATGATCAGTGCCCCCATTAATCATGCCTTCCCAAGCGTGTCTTTTAATTCAGTAAAGGCTTCACTCCTTCCAATCCTCAGTAAGTCTTCTTTGGACATTTTCATATCAGAGCTATTAGGCATGTAATAAAAGGGATACTTTCTCTGGTGGTATATCCAGTTACCTTCTTAGGAGCCTTGTTCTCCTTGTTTTGAATGACTTAGTGCAGTTCTTCATCAGGAGAAGCAATAAAATAGTTCATTTTTCTACCTTTTGTTTCTATTTTTCTTTGCCAAGTGAGTCTCACCATTCATTTTTAAGTATTTTGTTCAAGTATTGCAAATTTCTAAATAATGTAGCCAGCATTTTTTTTTAAAATGCACAAATAAAATAATAAAAAATATTATTTATTAAGACTGAAATCTTCTCCCTAAGATCAGGAACAAGACAAGAATGTCTGCTCTTGCTAGTTCTATTCAACACTGTACTTCTACTCAAAATTTAGAGAAATAAAAATGACATTAGGCACATTAAAAAAGAAATAGTGAACTACAGAGGGTGCCAAAAAAATGTATACACATTTTAAGAAAGGAAAAAACTGTGTTAAAATTGTAGTGCCCAATATATACCAATAACAAAAGATAAATACAAGTCACGTGTGACTTCTGTAATTACAAGAGATGCTCAGAGTGGTTACCATCAGCATCCAGACACTTCTGATGACAGCAACCTACTGCTTGAGCAATGTTGACCAAAGTGTCCACTTGTGTCACTGCACACGCCGTTTCAATTTCCTTCTGAAGTCCCGCCAGTGTAGCCGGTTTTCTGTGGTACACCACATCCTTTAAGGTCCCCCATAGGTACAAGTCAAGGGGTGTTAAGTCAGGAGAACATGGGGGAAATGCAAACAACATTCGAATTTCAAACACCACTTCAAAATGGTCTTGCACTCCTTGAACGACAACCACACTTCCTCTATTTTCTGTGACTGTCCTGTCTGTCACATGGTGACACTAGCATGCATTTGATTAACACCATCTTTTGAGTGAACGTCATACTACACATTGCTACCCTAATTCAATTCAACTTCAAAAAGTAATGCATAGATAACATCTCTTAATATGTGTATATATATATTTTGGCACCCCAGTATATAAATTAATTTCTTCTTTATAGTTCTTTCTTATTAAGCTTTGTGGTTCATTGCTAGGTTTCTAGAAGTAAATGTTTCCTTGTCATTGTGTTCTCATTCATGCTTCCTTTGCCACATTATTTCTTGCACTGTACTTCTCAGAGAAAGCAGTGTTTGAGATCATGTATCTTGGCTTTATTGAAGTTTCTCAATTTAAAGCCGATCATCTTAAATCCTTCTACAAACTTCCAAACTGACCTTCCACTAAGAAAAAGAAAGTGCTTATCTGAAGAAAAAGGAAATGGCAGTCTTCCTATTGAAGATTCTTCTTCCAAGCTTGACATATAGAAATATTCTTTCTTCCCCGGACTTTTACTTAATCATAAGTTTTGAGCTCAAGTTTCAGTTAGGAGAGCTGACAAACATTAATTCTGGGGGAAAACACGAACGGTTGCTTCCAAATAACACACTGTTCTTTGAGAAAGATCACTTAAAATATAAAATTCATCTCTGCTCTATTATCAATTGTTCTGAAAGTTTCCTTTGGGTCATTTATCTTTGTGATCATTGTTTCGATCCATATATTGGCAGTTAAACAGGTGGGACAGAAAGAAATATACACATGTATAAAAATGCACCCTACTAAATATATAAAATTTACTCCTACCGAAATGTTTATGACCAAACATTAAAATTAAAAGAATTTGTTAATTAAAAGTGAGTATACATCATACTGTTTCCCAGCATCATTGACCATGCCATTCCCATTCTGTCAAACTTAATGTAAAATTAATTGGGAATTTTCAGGCAAATAGTTTGCTCTTCTTTAAGACATATGCTGATTGTTTAGACATGACTCAGTGAAATATTAAACTTCATAATTAAGGGCTGTCTTTGTAATGTCTTAAAGTAATTCTCAAGATTTGGCACTACTCTCAATATAGAGGTGTTTTTCCTTTTATACAGTGAAAGGAATGTTTTGAAATATAACTTTGAAGACACGCTATGCATCAAGTCTATTTCACATTCAGTTGAATGGTTACTATTTCAGTTAAGTGCACTTAGCATTAAGAGTAGTGTGACCTTCTAGGGTGGCAAAGAATGGCTTATCTTTGGCTCAATCACACGCACCACTGTGGACCAATCTCAACTTTTCTCACTTCAGAATACTTAAAGACCTCTGGGTTAGCCTGACCTTACATACACAAATATAGCATTTCAGCAGCCTTGCACATGCCTGTTCTGAACAAAACTTCAAGCCAAAGTTGCCACCAACTCCAAAGTAAGTGATGATTAACTTAGGGAGTGCTTGGCTGTATCTTCAAGGTTAACATGACCTCAAATGACAAAAATATATTACTTACTTATAGTGTATGCATTTTATGCGCTGTTAGGATAATTGCTATTTTATCTTTGCAGGACGCTGGACTGAAAAATGTGACCAGTAAATGTTTCTGTGACATCGCACTCCTTGAACCAGTCTCCAACTTTACTAAATGGTTTTTATGTCTGTTACTTTTTTTCCGGGGTGGTAAGAGGGCACACCAAGTCTTCCATTACACAAAAATCTAATTCCCTTCCTCCAGGTGAAAGAAGAGCATATTTCCCCATATTTTCACCTACTGAATTAGAATACTGAGACTTTTCATATCTTTACAGCATCTCCACAAAGCACTCTATCCCACTTAACTAGGCAAGTAAAGGTTCTTCTCTCATACGAAGAATATTTTTGGAGGCGGGGGGACTGAAGGGGCATGAGGAACACCAAATATCAAGGGTGGAGGAAGGAAATGATGCAGAACTGTGTCTGAAGGGCATCATCAGACAGGTAAGAAGAAAACTGGAAGTGTCATGTTTGGAAGGAAAGGGGCCGTTTTCAAAGGGCGCATCATCATTCCGGTCTCTGGGCTCTGTCTTAAACAAAAATTCATGCCACAGTAGCCATCAGGGTCTTATTCCCATTACCTGAGGTACCTTCTTTTCACCTGACAGTTCCTCTCCCCAATCTCTAGATACTCAACACTTCCCATGATTTTCTTTGTACCTCATCAGAATGAATGAAGCCGATATTTGGGAAATACCGCCATAGATGCATGTAATCAAGAGTTTCTTTTCCTGCTTAGGAATTTGGCTCGAAATCTCCTCATTTATCTCTCCCTCAAGAAATCAGGTTGGAATATGAGTGAGAATATCGTTATTATACACCATAAATTCAGTCCATTGTTTTCAATGAAATTATTGGCAAGGCTTTATAAATTATTATCAGCAGATTGTGTGTGGCCCAAGTAATATGTCATGAAATTGTTAAAAAGGATTGACACAGTCAACCTGAATCCTGGTTATTTGTCAAGGCCCAACTCAAATCCACTGTAATTCAGAGTATATTCCTTCATTTGTTTATTCCTTCATTCAATGCTTATTCATTGCCTAGGCTAGATACTGCACAAGGTGTTGGGGCTATAAAGACAGATGGAAAAAGTTTCTGTTCTCAAAATAAGCATTGCTACACTCTCCATTTCTCTCTCTGTTATAAGTACTTCTGGCATTTTTGAGTTAAGCTCATAGTAAACCTCTAAATCCATTTGAACACAGCTCTCCAAGCAACTACTACTAATCTAATAGAGATAACATAGAGATAGATACTTCCACTATAGCTGAACAGACAGATGTACGAATAAATAGTAAAATATAAGTCATAGAGCCAGGTAAATATCATAAAAGCAAAACCTTAATATCTGTTCATTAGCTTCAAAAGTGCAAGTTCTGTAGAGCCATCATTGCAAACTGTGAGTCAAAGAAATGATCTCCATATAGAAAGAATAAATAATTTAGAAAGGAAGATAAAATGTCCAAGTCACAAGAACACAAAACCAACGTCTTTGTAAATAAAGTGCCCATGCGTTACTTCAGATTTCTCTTTTCAAAACCATTATTTCGCCTGCTGCACCCTGATTTCTGACGTACACCATAATCTCAATCTTACTGGCATCAGCAATCGTCTTCTGGTTTGCAAGGACAAAGAACTCTTTTAGGTTCTGTATTTTATTTTACCTTTTCATAGAATTTAATGGTGTTGATGATGTGCCCTTCGAAAATGGACCCTCTCTTTCCAAACACTACACTTCCAGTTTCCCTCTTACCACTCAATTTCTGTTCAGACACGTTTTGATTCTTTCCTTCCTCCACCCCTGATATTTGCTAGTGTCCTTTCAGTATCCCCTCTCTCTCTCCTGAAATATTGCATCTGATCTATTTTCTCCAATGTCAGAGAAACTACACTGAACAACCACCATAGGTACCATTCACGTTGTAACCTAAATGAATGGTGTCCCTAGAATTATACGGGCAAAAGACACACTCTCGAGTCTATGTCTTGTCTAAGTACTGAAGTCTCCTTTTTCAATTCCTAGTTGATTTCATCAGTTGAATTAGCCTCAGGTATAATTCCACCTATACAATCACACTCAAATCTGTATCTCCTGTCCTGAGAACTCCAATGTTTTAGCTTTGTGTTACTTTTTACAGAACATCTCTGCTGGGAAATTGTGAAAGTTCCTTTCTATATTATATTCCAAGCTGCACCCATAATGCAACTCTTCAAACCCAAGACCCTACTCATTCAATATTGAAGTTATGAATATTATTAAACATTTACTTACCCAACCTACAAATTCAGGGGCCAACTTTGACTTCTCTCATTCTCTCCATCCAAATACAATCAGTTACTCTGTCTTTTCAAGTGTAACTCTGAAATGTCTTTCAAATCTGTTGCTTCTTATCTATTCTTACATAAATTTATGTGACACCTTGGTCCTCCCATTCTTTATGTGAGTCATCCTTGCCTGACTGTGCCTCAATTCTTTTATGCCCATCACCTTTTTGTCTATTCTCCCTATTTTCTGAAAACCTGCCTTTGCCCCTTGTTGATTTTTTAACCTACATGTTGTTTCTTACTAAACTCCTATTACAAAAATACTTCCCAATGTTCAACTCGAATGTTACTTTAAAACATTTACTGATCCTTTCTTAGCTTGATTATATTCCATGAAATAGTACCTTTTCTCTTCTTCAGATTCCCACAGTGTTTTATTCATGTTACTAGTAAAACATCTTTGATAATAATCACTTGTAAAATACTTCTTTCCTTTAATAGATTGTAAATTCTTCAGGGACAGAACCAGGAGTCTCATTCATCTATGTATCCTTAGAATATAAATTACTGATAACACATAGAAGACACTCAATAAATTTTAGGGGAAGAAATTGTACTCCCAGCATTTATATTAAAGATCTAAACAGATTTTTTTTTTAGTACGGTACTAGGTGATTCTCATCTGAAAAAAACATACATATTTTCATGCAAAACATTTGTAATTCTACTGATAAAAGTAAGGGGAAATTGACAAAAAGGTAAGAGGAGTATATAGTTCCTGAATCTCACAACTGCCATTAAGCTGCATAGTGATTTGAGGTGCTATACTCATTTTTGTCTGTTTGCAACTCTTAATAATTATGAGGAGAGAAAGGTGGTTTTGGTTCTTGCAACTTTACTTGCCTGCATTTTCTACTCCCTTCTGGTTTGGTTCCATAAGCTTGAACACAAACACAATTTAGACCTGAAGTATGTATACTTTCTAACATTATAAGTAAGTAACTCTTATGAACCTACACTTATTTTATCAATCAACCCTTCTATTTTGTTCCTAAAAACATTGATCAGGAGAAATATATCAACTATTGGCTACAAGTGTCTCTGGGGCAGAATTCTTTTCTTTTGCTAAATCTAGACTCATTCTCGTTCCCCTCATTTATATTCTAGAGCTTGAATTTCCACAATTCTTCACTTCCTACTTCTGCTTGCACTAGTCTTCACCTTCGTTCACTTCTCATTCCATCTTCGAACTGTATTTAAACCTTCCACAGTTGTTTTCTCGCATTTAGTTTGTGCAGACAGAGCTCAAAAGCAGCGGAAGAAAGATTGGCATGAGATTGTGAGATTAGAAAAGATCCGCAAGTCACTCGGGAGAAATACTGGGCCCTTGATGTTATTGTCTTGCCTCAGACTTCAGAATCAAACTACCATATGGAGCCCTCCTTGTACTCTCATTGACTGAACCCTGTGTGTTATTCAGAATGTGATTCTATGCTTTGATTTACTCAACACATAATAAGGGTGTGCTACTACTCCACACCCACCCAGTCTTGTTCTGGGCTTGAAAGATGCTGCAAAGTACAACATAATTCCTTTTCAAATGGAGCTTTCATTGCATTCTAATGGGAGAAAATATACAGTAAACAGATATATAACATGTAAATGGGCAAAACATGCTATAAAGGGAAAAAGCTAACAAGGCAATGCAATAGAGAGAGATGAAGGAGGTGGTGTTATTTTACATAGAATAGTCAAATGGTGCCTGCTGGGATGACATTTGAACAGACAGAGATGTGAGGAAAAGAAATGAGCCATGGACTACCAAGGAGATGAATGTACCTGGTATGGGAAAGAGTAAAGGCCTGCAGTTCTGAAGGGGGAGTTGACTTGGTGTTTATCTCAGTCAAGGTCCATTTAGGATAATTTGAGTAGAGTCTCATCATAAGTCTACTCATGTATAAGGAGCAGAGACAGAGTACAAGGAAGTCAGTGGGAAAAATATAGTACCTAGGACTAATAACAGTGGGTCTCCATTAGTGATGTTAGACCTAAAGGGACACGGTGCTGGATTAGTTACAGGAACCCAAAGGTAGACAAGGATGCATAGAGAAGACTGCTGGTAGGATTGGACTCCTCAAATGAGAGGTCCAGCCTCACAACGGAGAACCTGCAGTGAGAGAGCTAGCTGCTACAAACTCTGGCCTCTCTCCCTTCCTCCCTCTGATTTCTTGGCAGTGATCCCTATTTCTCAAACCAGAGGGGTCAGGTACCGATTGATCAGCTCCGTACCTTGTCGGGCTCGGAACACAGAACAGGTGGTGGAGGGAATGTGAAGAGTGGATCTTGAGAACAAATGGAAGGAGATGCCTAGGGAGTTTGAAGGACCCAACCAGGCCAGAGCATCTGGAATCCAGGGAGTAAATGAAGGAATGGCACGAGGTGAGCATGATGAGGTGGAGGGCCAGATGAAATCGGGCCTTATGTCAATAACATGGATTTTGTAGTTTATTCTGAGCAGAGGAGGAGGCAAAGATAGAAACAGGAAGACCGTTGGAGAACTATTGCAATAATTCAGGTGAGAGATGTTGGGGGCTTGAACTAGGGAAACTGCGGGCATGGTGGTAGGAAAAGAGGTCAGATTCTGGAGGTATTTGTAAAGTAGAACGGTCGTAGTTTACTTACCTTGGCTGTGAGAAAAGGAGAGGATCATCAAGGAAGACCTCAGAATTGGAGCAACAGAAAGAATAGAGTTGCCATTGACTGAGGTGGAAAAAACTTGAGAAGGAGGAGGTTTCAAAAAGGTTACGCATCGAGGTAGAGATGACACATGGGAACTTTGTAGTTGGGCTTGGAAACACAACTTTGACATTTGTCAGAATATGGAAGTTATATATGAGGAGAACTCAAAAAACAGAATCTATTTAAGAAAAAATTGTGTACTTAGTCTTACATGTTTAAACCTCAGTCACCTAAAGCACTCTGTT
Source organism: Lyroderma lyra (assembly GCA_004026885.1). Lineage (NCBI taxonomy): Eukaryota > Metazoa > Chordata > Mammalia > Chiroptera > Megadermatidae > Lyroderma > Lyroderma lyra. The sequence goes on from PVJL010001417.1 coordinate 199,030, forward strand.
TGATGCAATACACCTATTGAGATGCTTTTCCCACTGCCCCAGTTTTTGAACTCTTCTATGTTGATGCCTTTCAGTGCTTCTGCTATTTTTTGTTTCACCTCTTCCACATTGGCAAGACGTTTCCATTTGAAGACTTTTTTCATCCATGGAAACAAAAAGCGGTCACTCGAGGTGAGTTCTAAAATTGTGCATGTGTATCTTAAAAACAGGGTCAAGGTTACAAAAGCATTTTCTTGTAAGTATCAAAGAGCATATATAAGATTCTGCCACCTTGCAGAGTATGATGTCAGAATAATGACACCAAAAGATGTCCACATTCTACTCCAAGGTGGATATGTTACCTCACATAGTGAAAGGGACTTTCCAGGTGGGATTAAGTTAAGCAGTTTGAGGTGAAGGGGAATAACCCAAATTATCCTGGTGAGCTCAGTGTAGTCATAGGGGTTCTTAAAAATGGAAGAACTTTCCTAGTATCATCAGAGAAATGTTACTTTGCTGACTTTGAAGATGGAGGAATGAGTCAAGGAATGTAGGTGGTCTTCAGAAGGTGGGAAAAGGAAGGATTTCTTCCCTGGTGTTTCTAGAAAGGAACAAAGCCTTTCCAACACTGTGATTTTAGTAATGAGACCCATGTCAAAGTTCTAACCTAGAAAAATTAAAATAATAAGTTGTGTTGTTTTAAGTCATGAAGTTTGTGACAACTTGTTATAGCAGTGATAGAAAACTAATACATAATATCTTGATTTTCTGAAAAAAAAAAAAAAGATCATCTCATTTGAATAAACAACCAAAATGATGAATTTCAGGATTTTCTTCTTTATGTTCAAGTATAAATGTGTCTACAGAAGCCTCAACTCTTACCCACTGCACCCTACTGTCCTGAGAAGATGGTATTTATCTTATAGATGAAGGAACAGAAGATCAGAAGGATTAAATATGTTTATAAGATTATCCTAATAATCAGAATATTCCCACCACTAAACCCCACCCCCCAGCAGATTGCCTCAAAGGCTTTCCAACATTTCCTTGTCCATGTATGAGGTCTGACAGTTAAGTTCACGAACTTGCCATTGTACACTTACGTTGGCAGCACTGCACAAACAACTCAGCAATGTGTCATCACCTTGGTGTATCTGCGTCTCACAGCTGTGTTCATGTCGACGTGGCAGTGTCTTGCTGAATGGCGTTCATTATTGTTGTTGTGTGGTTTTGTGTGCTGTCGTGCTTGAAATAAAGCAACAAATTAGAGCAATGAACATTAAATTTCTTGTTCAACTTGGGAAGAGTGGAAGTGAACTCAGGGTCATGTTAGTCCAAGTTTATGGGGATAATGCCATGAAGAAAATGGCAGCATACAAATGGATTAAACGTTTTTTTTCTGAGGGGAGAGAAAGCATCACTGATGAAGAGACATCAGGGCAGTGCCCTCTTTTGCAGTTCCTGTCTTTTTAATTGTTTTGCTAAGGAAAGGAAAATAATCAGGGGCATTAGGTGTAAATTGCTCATTAAAATAATGAAGAGTTCTTGGGGGAGTTTTACTAGCCGCCCTCTTTTGTGCCGTTACTGGCAGGAAATTGGGTGACCAGGTGGGTTTCTAGTGCTATGAGTATAACTCTGCCAAGGGCTGCCACAGGTTTTCAAAGAGCTTTAACTTCTCTCTTTTTAGTTCCTCAACCTCTCAGCCCAGGTTTCTCTCATTCCCCATACTTCTCTTCACATGACTACAAAGGCAGGCTGATCGATTTTGCCTCCACTTAAATAGAAAACAAACGGGAAAAGATACTTTAATGAAATTTTTAAAAAAGGAAATATACCTGCATCATTTGTTTTTAAAGCTGCAAAACTTTTTTTTCTGCAAAATCACCACACGCTTCAATACCCTTCCACCAAAGCTGCACTGGTTTTCAAAATCCGTCCTTAAAAGTATTGGTGTTTTGTGTTTGAAACTGTTTCCTCACTGCGGACTTCACGTCTTCATCACAGGTGAAGCGCCTCACCCGGCGTACTCACATCAACACGCTGATCACCGTGAACAGCTTGCATTCATCTGTGAATTTCCATTGGAGGAATTTGCTCTGCTGTTAAGAATTCAGTCACAGCACACTGTTTGAACCGAACATCTGAACATTCTTCCACGTCGATGTGCACTGGGAAAACAATGTAAGCATCTGTGTGTGCAAGGTCAAGGGTGATGGAGGGGAGAGACCATGGGACTGCACAGAACTGTTTATATCCAGATATGTCTCATGTAACAGAAAAATACTACAGTGAAGGCAAAAGTTTTCTGCCCACTCTTGTATATTTAATCATGGAGAATCTGGTACAAGGCAGCATATAAATACTACATCTTGAGTTCTTAGGTTCAAATTCAGTAAGAGGTAGTGCAGCCTAGCTATCTTGCTTTTGCAGTAAGCAGCCTAGTTCTCTTTTATTAAAACTCTTGTATAAGGCCCTACCGAGGAGATGTTTGAAAAATTGCAGAAACCAACCCAGAGTCTGTCTTTCTTGGTCGGGCTACTTACTGAGCGTTATTCTTGGTGAAAGTGGTTTGAGTGTCATTCACTGCAGGACTGTGTACTTCCTGTAGCTACAGAACATCAAAACAATTCAATGCAAGGGGCAGGTAGAAATGAGGCATTTGACAGTGAGGACCTGGGGACATGTGTGTGTTTGGGCTACGATGAGGCAAGTTCAAAGATGGAGACTTTTCTTTCCTGAAACCATGGCGAGCCACTCCAGCCTCATGTCAAACCTCGGGTTTCATGCAGGATGTAAACATTTCCTGCTGGCCGAGTCTGGTTCTCTCACGGCAGCCCCATAGGGTTGGTGCTACTTACACTGTAATTCTGCCAGGAGTTCCTGTATTCAACAGGGGAGGTTAAAAGTCAGTCTGGTGTCACAGCTGTTTTGGGTAAGAATTGGCTCTCCAGCAGTTCTAGAGACGTGCAGTTACGCTCCGCAGACTAACATTCGTCAGTGGCCACCCCCTCCCAGGGACACCGTGGCGCTGTCTGGAATCAAACCGGAATTGTGCCGCTGTGTGTATGGATGTACTGGTGGTGAGTAGGGGTGACCGTGGACAGTAACTTTAATGGTGCCGGTAATGAGTATGGGTCCTTGTGGAGTTCCACTTCGTAATTCGTTCAGGCACATGCTAAGGTGAAAATGGGCCGAAACTGAATGTGTAAACAGTGAGCCTTATTTCGCCTTCAAATTACCAAGTACATTTAGAAGTGGCTTCCCGTCGTTTTGATGAATCTCAGTTTGGCACTGCTTCTCAACATGTTTGCTTCCATTTTTCTCTTTCTCTGCAGCCTCTCTTGCAAGGTAGTTATTGATTTATAAACAAATACTTACATGCCACAAAGACAGAGAGACGTAGAAAGCCATCCTGTGGCAATGAGAAGAATCATTCTGAGACATAGAGAAACCTCCTGTAACTTACCTGCTTAATAAGTTTGGGTCTTTACGCTTCTGGTCTTTTTAAAAGGCGGAGCCCCTCCATCCCCTGACAGTTTCCCCAATGCGCCCTAACAGAGAGGCTGAGCTGTCTTTGAAGCACCCCCTTTTAGGGCTTGCTCTGTGATCTCGATCCCGATGCTGACGCGGGGGGGGTTACGTTCTTTTCCTTCGCGAAGGTACCAGAAATGGCAGAACAAATGTACGCGATCGCACATGGACTTGAGAGAGGAGACATGTCACAGCTTTTCTAACCTATAAGGTGTGCTGTGCACAGACACCTCTTCTTGGGAAGCGGAAGAAAGCTTTCCAAGGGGGCGAGGTCACTAAGTTTAACAATAAAAAAATAAAAAGGCTAGGTTCAGATATCATAGATATTTTAGAGATACCATAACCATAACATTCTAAGGACAGCCCAAGTGGTCACTCAAAAAAAAAAAAAAAGCTGTAATGGAGATATAAATGGTGACACTTGCTTTTTTGTTTTCAGAATGAAATATCCAAGTCCCTTGATTTTTCTGGGAGAACATAAACGAGAAGGTGTACCGGAGCCTTTGGTGAGGAGTAACTCAGGTAAGAAAGCTTCAGTGTTCGTTCCCATACTGCCCTCAAGCAAAACTGAACGCGGACAGCAAATGTGTAGTTGTGGTCACACAGAGGAAGGTCTTAAGTTTTTAGCTGGAGATAAGGTTAAAAGCGTCTATTCTAGTGACATTTTTCAAATCGACGGTCATTCAACACTCTGAAGTCCCGTATGTTACAGTCCTTGATGAACATGGATGAATACAGGATCGAAATGTAAACTTTTCTTGTTTGTGAGTAGCATTTTTTGATCGTGGCAAAAAAAAAATTCTTTGTGTAGATATGAAGTTTATTGTATGATAATATGATCACCCCTAGTCACGTATGGCTATTGAATACATGAAATGTGGCTGATTTGACTTGAGATAGGCTGTAAATGTAAAATACACACAGAATTTCAATTTCAAAAATGTGGAAGGTCTCAACAGTATTTTTATATTGAATACATGGTGAAATAATAATTTAGAAATGTTGGGCTAAATATAAATATTATTAAAGCTAATTTGTTTCACTTTTTAATGTGGCTATCAAAAAATTTCAAATGACAACTGAATTTAGCATGACCTAAGTACCTCATATTCCCTTTCTATCGAACGGCACCCATCTAGAATGCAGTCTTGGATACTTGTATCTCTACAACTGAAGGCACTAGCGTAGCTTTAAAAAATAAAGCAGATGCAAGAGATTTCAACCCTAAGGATGAAATAAAGATGAATAGACTTTCACTTAATGTGAAAGAAGCAAATCAATGGAGAAGTGGGACAGTAGAGTTAGGGAATCCAAACGATTAGAGAAATCAGGGGAAGGGCCAGACGACGAAACATGAATGTCAAACAACAAGAATACCGCAGTGCAGACACACACAGAGACCCTGCACATCCTGAGCTGCCATGCTCATGCTTTGCCCCCCTAGTCTGCAAGTCACTTTTAGTTCCTTTCCAGGCAAATTCAGCAAGGTCAATGACTTTGCACTTTTGCTCAAAGAATTCTTCCTGTAATGTTAGGTAGACTCACTTTAATGGCACAGGTTGTTACTATTAAATATATTTCCAGCTTTTTGTATCTACCCAAGGAGTCATTCCCTACACTTGTGATATTCTTCTTCGTTGGCTTCTTCAGTGAGCTGTGTATCAGCCAAAAAATCTAATCAGAAACATCAAAGCGATATGACAAATCTATAGGCCCATATCTTATACTGGTCTGAACCTTCAGATGTATGTGGGAGAAATGTAATAAAAATTGATTCTACAAAGATACCTAAACCCTCACCCTTCCTAAGACGGTCAGGATAATAAAAAGATATATACCATCCAAAAAATAAATTTCCACAGCTCTCCTGGCCTTGGGTGAATGAAAAACTATAGTTTTTAGTTTTATGGATCACCTAGCCTTCACCAGCACAAATGTGGAAGAAATTAAACAATGAATCTTTCTTTTAATTGTACAGGAATGTCAGTCAGTGAAGTAAACAGAACTCATTCCATCCACTCATGGTCAATGAAATTATCTCCTGTGAAGGATTAGCTGCCACATTCAACAGTAACGAAGCTCTTGTTTTCCAATAGAGAAGTTAATTGGCTTCGGAGAAAATACATATACAGAGCTCGCAGGCCTAATATTGGTTTTGGCCAAGACTCTGTGTGAGGGAAGCTAATGTTTCCTATTTATTAGCTGTTTTACAACAATCTGCCCTTGACCAATAATTATGCTTACATAGCTGATGCTAATATGTGTCAGCACAACAGCTACTTAATGTCCCCTCTACACCTGCGTGCAATTGAGTTGGTCATCATCCCACACAGTCCTCAGGGCTTGCTCTTTGGGTGTTATTTTCCATCTCCAACTGGACTAGAGAGCCTAGATGGTGGAAATCCCAGTGTGAAAAAAAAAAAAAAAATGGGCTGTCTTTCCAAGGCCTGCGTTTTCTTGTCTTATTTTGTTTTGTTTTTAAATGTCACCATCTGTTCGGTTCTGCAGGTTTTAACTACGTGGTTAAAAACAAGAATAACCAAAGTAGATGATACTTTCTAGAGCCAAAGAAGTTCCCTAGGAAATTCTCCAGGTGTTGCACACATATCCATTGGGGAGGTGCTTCTGGAGTTTTAATAGCGTACAGTTCCCTGGGGCAGAGGGCCAGGGGTCCTTGTTAAGTTCCAGATTCTGATTCAGTACATCTGAGAAGGAGTCTGACAGTTTTCAGTTCCAGCAAGCCCCCAGGTGATCCGGATGATGTTGGTTCATGGGGCAAAGTTTGAGTAGCAAGTCGTTTATTTGGCTCCGTAGGACTTCAGTCATCATGATCATTACTCACAGATATTTACTGAAATCCAGGCAAGTTATTCCTTTCTGGATAGCAAATAGGCTTTCTCTTTCCTTCGAAACGGCTCTTAAAGCTTGGGTACAGTGTGGCTTTATACATAGAAATGGAATCAATTTCGTGAAGGAAATTTGACCATTAGATGATTATTTACTAAGACCTATTTTGTCCTTGGAGATACTCAAAATACGTATAGTCGTGTTAAAAACAAGACAGCAGGACCCAGCTGGAGTCACTTATGCTTAGCTCCACTTCAACAAACTGAGACTTAATTACAATGTCTGCTCTTCCAGAAATGACCTGTTAAGCCAATCAGGAATTGCCTGTTCAATACTAGTCTCAAGGAAAGTCACCTTGCAATACCCACCCACTTTTTGGCCTAGGGTAACTTCCTTATTCCCACTCCCTTCTGCATATCCGAGTAAAAGTCCTTTGTTTTGTTCAGTTCCGTGGAGTTCCTTTCTATAGGCTGGATTGAAGGCCGCCCGATTCAAATAGATTTCTGTTCAAATAAATGCATAGAAAGTTCAATATGCCTCAGTTTACCTTTTAAAAGTAGTATGTACTGCAATAGAAATCTAGGGGAAATGGCTTAAGTACTTATGGAAGTGAGATTTCCTAAAAGAAATAGTTGAATTCATGAACTCCTTCACCTCCAGTCTTCCTCCCTACCTTTCGTTCTCTCACTTCCACATGGAGTGTTTGTTCCAGTTTGCTCAGCACCCCTCATTCTGAGAGCGTGTCAACTCAGTTTCACATGGCTCCTGAGAAACTGCCCTGTGTCATAAACGTGGTACCCAAAGATCATGGATGGCCAAAGCAAGAATCAGGAACGGTAACAATCTCTGAGCCTTTGAACTTCTTTAAGTAGAAGAGAGTACGCCCCCTTGTGCAATGTAATAGTAGCCTCTCCGTTAACCAGAACTCAAGCAATTTCTTTGCCGGTTGCTTGAGAGTGCTGCTTGCTTGAGTTCTGATTAACGGAGAGCCTACTTATTTCTGCCAGTCTCCATGGGTGCCAGGGAGCGGAGCGTCTGCTGTGGTATGGATACCTATGAGAAATGTTCACGTTAGTTCTTTTAAAAAATGAGGACCAAGATAAAGAGGTCACATAAAAGACAACTAAAGGACAACCACCCAGATCATTTTATTTCGCCATGTAGATTTTCTAAACTGGCAACTTTTCAGTTACTTGCAATCTTTCATGGTGGGGAAACCAGTGTGGCTGAGAGGCCCTGCAAGGAGACTCGACTGCAAGCGACCAAGTTAGTACTTTTAGCTGACAATGAGCTCTATTGGTTTAAACCGTTGCTTGAAGAGCACAGCATGTTTTTAGTCCTTGAGAGACATCGATGCTATTACACAGTGCACAATTAGGTATTGCAAGCCCAGTGTTGGAATCTACTTTGCAGTCTTTTTCCTGTGTCTAAGTTTGCCTTAGTGGCAGTAAAGCAGAATGATAAAATAATCTTTTCTTCCTTCTTGCTCTCTCTCCCACTTTAGGAGAAATTGTTGTCCTTGAAAATGTTAAGTGTCCGAATCATCTCTGAGCCCAGTTCATGGCTAGTGCTTGAAGGGAACAGTTTGAGACAGCAGGAACCTCTTACACCACAAGTCTGTTATGATATAAAAGGACAGGAAATAGTGCATCCCTCCCTACTTCAAACTCTAGTGACACGACTCCATCACTGGAGCATAAAATGCCTTCTTTCTAAGGTTGTTCTTACCAGCTGTGGAATGGGACATTTCAAGAGACTTTACCTTATGAACAAGGTTTGTATTATAAAAAAACATAGAGGTCCTAACTGAATGACATCGGTATCCCATGGAACTAGACGTTAGCTGTGTTTGGATGGAGACATTGTTCCTGCTGTTGGTCTAATAACCGGGACCTGTGTCTGGCTCACCATCACACTTTAGCCATTTGAATGGGCTATATCATTAGTTCAGCAGCAAAAGTACCAGAACCCAGCTCAGGAACCAGAACCCCCCATCAGTCATTTCATGTTTTTCTCCACCTCTTTCTCTTCTCTGTTCTGTTCTCTCATTGAGGTTTGATCGGGAGAGCTTCACCTTTTCTAGCAAATAGAGTTACACACACACTTAAGCTTGCACGTGGAGTCTCACTTCCTCTCACTCATCTCCTTGACTCTGTAACTCGATCCGTCTTGAGAAAGGCAGATACCAATATTTTATGGGTGGCAGCTGCTCTGAGTTCCTTCAGCTGTTGGATGGCCCTTGATTTAATGTGAAATTGAATCAGAGGCTTGCTTTTCTTCCATTTGGGGATTTTTCAGTTTGGGGAAAAATGTTAAGATGTCAACAAGCTTTACTTTACGGTGCACGTGCTAAGGACAGAGTGTGTGTCTGTTGAAGGTCTCAGTTTCCTTCACAAGGTTCTCAGTGTGTGCCCTCCATCAGCTGTGCTTGGACAGCGATTGGAATTTTTGTACGGAAGATAGTAACTGGGTAGCCCACGTGATGACCACTGCTCTTGGGGTACAGTGTATATAGCTTGTAAGTCAAGCACATGAGTAACACAGAGGGGAGAAGGAGAGCTCTGTGCTGGTGGTGCTGAATTTTGTTAGAGAACAAACAGGTTACCTCATAAAAGCAGACTTGAGCTCTACTCTAAACATGCAAAATGAGAAAATTGCACGCTTCGGGGCATACTTCCTACGGCACCAGAAGGTCTGTTTCAAGAAACTAACATAACAGTGGGTGATGCTAAATGCTACTGAGGAACTCGCGTTGTTTTGCACATATGGACCGACTTTGTGGAAGCATATATATAAATATTTCACTTGCTAATTGTAGTTCATTATCAGATTGCACATGAACAGACAGGATGACATATGAGAAGTTCCAAGAACACTGTGTAATAGGACACACAGCTGAGATATAGTTTTCTCACCCTTGGCGAGAGGTTGAGCTCAGCACATGTAACTTTTGCTTTATTCTTTAATTAAGATTAAAATGTTTTAAAATCACCAAGTTGAGAACATCATTAGACTCTCATTTTGGAGGGCCAATGCCAAATGGGAAGTTAGAAACTAGAGCTGAAAAGCTGTCTGTCTTGCAATTCGCCTGATGTTATTTAAAAATCGTGGATGTTCAACATCTCATTCCCCCCCAACCCCCCACCCCTATCCCCGTGTACCCAAGAGCTCACTTTCTCATTTTGGAGCTTAACTGATGTACTAGTTAGAAAGGAGAGAAAACAGAAAGCAAAATAATAACTTAAAAATTACAAAAATCTTGAAAAAATCAACTTACCAAGTCAACTGTTTATAATTTGCAAAGCAAAAACGAAAGGATGAGAAATATTTAGAATGGGAATGGAAGGGACCATAACAATAATTGAATCCATTTCCTCACTTATGAGGGGTTTGCACATAAATCTCTGATAGATAAACTGTCTCTCCAGGTCCATGCGTCTCGTTTGTCAGGGCTAGGATTAGAATTCCCACTTCCTAGTCCTCTAGTCCTTCCAGCTCGTTATGCTACCCTGGTCACGCATAGACCTTTTCAGTTTGTGTCTGGAAGATGATTTTGGAGGCAGATTAGTTTAGTGAAACTAAACTGGGTTTTTTGAATCCGGGATATTTAACTTCAAATCCCGGTTCAGCCTTATTTTCTTCATTTAGGAAACAAGCATAATTTCCAGAAGTGGAAATTTAGGATCACCCAGAAAGTGTGTTCAGTACCACAAACTTAGAAAGTTTAGAAAATGGTAGTTTTTCTCCCCAGCAGCACTTAGTGTGCACTCAGTAAACATGTGTGAATAAATGCACGAATGAATGAATGAATGATAGAGCTCGTAAGAATGCATAAGTGAATAAATAATAACAGTAAGAATTGCTACCAAAATATAACTGAAAAATGAAACCTGTGACTACTTTCTTCAGGGTCTTGTAGCCTGTTAGGAATGCTGTTTCCTATTTGATTTCACTCTTTCATCACGTTTGTTCAGTTGACCCCCATAGTGCCATCTTTTGCTATGCATAATGCACACTTTTTTGCCTAAATTTGTAAGGAGAAAGTAAGGGTGCTCATTATACATGGGTAGTACTAATTCCCTATCTATATAAATGTTTTTAATTCTTTTGTTTATGCTTATGAGTTTAAAGAGTTATGTAAACTTTCTTGTATCATAATATGTTAAAGAATAAATGCTAAAGCTCCTTTATAATACAAAAAAAAAACAAGTACCTAAATAGAAACAAATAAAAATTTGAATTAAAACCTTAAAACAAAAGATGTTTTTCCCTGAAAGTTTGGGCCAGAAACATGGGTGCACATTATAGTCAGGAGTGCGTTATACACAGTACTTGAAAACACAACCCAGAAATGTGATCATCAAAAATGCACTAAATCACTTAAAAGTATTTATCACTTTGCCGCAGCCTAAACGGGAAATATCTACCTGAACACCTGTCCAAAGATAGTTTTGTAAACCATACTTGCACAAACTACCCAAACTCAGGTGGCTACCTTCTCCTAGGAACAGTGTTTCATTAAATTCACTGCTCAGTGGATGGCAGCATGGCCTTAGGCCAGGGGATTTCTTTTTACTTTTTTTAATTAATGTATCCAAAATTACCCTCGTGCCATTTCGACAACCTGCCTAATCAGACAGCCTGTCAAAGTTGGGAATCTCCACTACGAACTTTGCGAAAGCGTCCTGTGGACCAAAGGGACGAAGAGAAGCAGGTGAGGTCGGCAGGTCCCCGTGGAAGGGCTGAGAGATGCACCACCATTGAGTTCCGGAGAAGCTGAGCGTTTAGCAGGCGCGGTCAGGGTGGGGCCACTGAGGGGTCGGAAGCATGCCCCCCGCTATCTCTTCAGCCCGTGAGTCCTCTAACGAATGGATCATGTAGGCAAGACGATCTTGCACGGGAGGGATGTTCTACTTCAAGACCGTCTGGCCTGAAGAGGGGGAAGACGTTAGATATCCTCTCGAATACTCTTTTAGCTCTCCAGTTGTTGTTTTTTCAAAGCAAACAGATTACAGGCAAGATGAAATGAAATAGAGCAAGCCTGTATGGAAACGTGTATAGAAGCTTTTTTAAATCTTTGATTCTTTTTCCTTATAGAAGAAATATCTGCACATTCACAAGTTGGGACTGAAAGGAACAAATACAAAGTGAGGTGCGGAAGGTGGGAGAAATCCCGGCCTCTAGTCCACCAGCACGAATCTGGTCATGGTGGGGTGCTGTTTTTTTGTTTTTTAAGTATCATCATTATTGAGGCATAGTTTGTATACAATAAAATGCACCCCTTTTAAGTTCAATGGGTTTTAGCAAACATAAATATGGAAGCAACCCTCACCGAGACAACTTGGAGCCAAACAACTCTACACCCCGGTCCCTGGCCTTGGGCGATCACCATTATGCTTTCTTCCCTGTAGAATTTCATGCAAATGGAATCATAAAGTGCATATTCCTTTCTACAAGCTTTTTTAAAATTATTAAGCATGTTTTTGATCCTCACATACATTGTGGCATATCAGACATTTGTGCCTTCTGCTTCTGAAAAGTGTTCCATTGTCTGGATAGACTACCATGTGTTTAGCTATTCCCCTCTTGATGAACTTCTGGTTTTTAGTTTCTTAAAATTATGAATATCATTGTTATAAACATTCATTACAAGCCTTTATGCAAACATATGTTTTTATTTCTCTTGATAAATACTTAGGAGTGAAATTGCTTGGTTAGATGATAAATGGATGTTTAACCTTAAGGGAAAACACTGCCAAATTGTTTTCCAAAAGCGATTGTAAAATTTTACTCTTCCTGTAATAACAATGATACTTTCAGTTGCCCATATCCTTGGCAACATTTGGCGTTGTCCATTATTTTAATTTTAGCTATTCGATTAGATGTGTAGTGGTAATTTATTGTTGCTTTTTAATTTGCATTTCCCAGATGACTATGTTGAACCTCTTTTCAAGTGCTTATTGGCCATTTATGTATCTTCTTTTGTGAGTTTTTAGTTCAACTCTTTTGCCCATTTTAAAAATTGCTTGTCTTGTTTAGTGGTAGAGTTCTCAATATATTCTGGATATAAATTACTTGTCAGAAATTGGTATTGTCAATGTTTTCTTTCAACCTGTGGCTTGTCTTTTAATTTCTAAATGGTACCTTCCATAGACTGAAGTGTCTTTTTAATTTTGATGAAGTCTAATTAATCTTTTTTTAAAGATTCATATTCTTTGTGTCCTAGGAAATTTGGCTTACTCAATGATAGAAAGAGTTTGTCTTATATTTATTCTAGAAGCTTCGGCAAAAACTCCAAGTAACACTTTAACTATTTAATCTCTTAAAATTTAATGTGTTTTCTTTGCATTTATATTCGATTCATTTTTGTAGTTTACTCTTGATTTCTTTGATTCTTGGCTTATGTAATGGTGAGTTTTTAGGCCTCTAAATACTGGGGGATTATCCAGGTATCTTTTTCATCTAGATTTTTAGTTTAATTTGGTTGTTGTTGGAAAACATACTTTATGTGGTAGCAACCATTTGAAATACTAAGATTTTATGGCCCTATGTATAATCTACATTGGTAAATGTTATCTTAGAAGAAAGAGACTAAAAGAGACAGAAAAATATCAATATTTCCTTAACTTTCCAGTGTGTATACTTGTTTGAATCTGAAATATTGCCAAATAACAGAGCATAAAATTAAAATTTCTCCAGGTATACATGTAATAAATTTAGGAATAAGAATGGCATAATGATGTTACTATTTGAAGATTTATCCCATCATAATTCCAAGAAATTGACAAAATTAACTTTGCCATATCTAATCTCGTATTCAAATGTGTTATCTATTGTCCGTAAGATATATAATTTTATTCTCACATCTCTTAATAATAATATTACTTTATCAAATAACCCATTTTTCCTATAACTCCTTAAAAACATGTTCTGAACATTTAGCAGAAAATTTAGACATATAAACCCCAAAAGGAGCTGCTCTAACCAGAATAGTTGGGAGTTTGCCAAACCTGTTTATTTCATATAGTCTGTACCAAGATTCTTTCCATGTCGAGAACAATTTTGAGTAAAATCATTGATTGTGTAATTGAAAAAATCACAATTTGAGGTTGAGAGAGTGCTCTCTTCGACTCCCAAAAGCTTTGGTCATAAAATGGGAAGACAATAGGATCAACAATTAGCAAAAGAATAATTTTTCTTGAGCAGACCATAGTTCCCAGTGAGCTCTAGAGGACCCACTGAGGAAAACAAACAAATAAAACCCAAAACCCCAAACCACAGGTGACCATAGAACAGTGAATGAGGCAGTGGAGCAGAGAAAGGCTCTTGGGTGTAATGTTGGGAGAGGACCAATCTTCCTCTGGGTCTGCATAGCCATCGTATATATTTTTTTTCAATGAATTAACCAATGATTCCTCTTCAGAATATTGGTAGATATTTTTGCTCATTGCATATTTCTTTGGAGTGCTCTATTGATGTCATGCAATTCTATCGGTCAGCAATCAGCCATCTTAAAAGCCTTGTATGGCAAGAGGAAAATGAGAAAGGACATCGCTTTACGTTTAAATTCAAATGAGCTTCCTCACGCCACAGTTGCAATAGATTAGTTTTTACCATTTTTTAAAAAAAATATAATTTATATTTTTGCAAATTACCACCAGCGAGGTTGTCAGGGCAGCCCAGAAAAAAGTTTCTGCTTCACATAGCGGAGAACACGATGGTAGTGATAGTTTGCGATGGGCTGGGGCTTCTCTACTCACAGTTTTTCACAATCCTCAGACTGATCACACAATTATGTTCAGCTAGCAAATTTGTCTTGGTGTTTGTTGTATTTTACTCTCTTTGCTCCTGACCACCTGTAAATCCTAACTTTCTTTCTGTGGCCAATTGATTCTTACCTAGAGTGATGGTCTACATGGTTTTTAACGCTCCCTCTTTTTCAGGCACCATGTTCTTTTAACACTCACAACAACCTCAGCCACCTGCATAACGGATGAGGAAACAGAATCTTAGATATATTACACTGTGTGCACAGTCACCCAAATAGTAAAGGAAAGCATAGCTAGGACCCAGGGCTATTTGAGTCATCTATTAAAAACAAGATGCGATACTTCATTCACTCATTTGTTTATTCATTCAGCACATTGAGTACCTGTGATATGCTAGGAATTATTCAAGATATTCAAGGACATATAAAAATGAATTAAAAAGCAGGCCTTTTTATCAAGTTCACAATCTTTAATTAATTAAATAAAAAAATAAGTCGACCTTGTTCATGTGATAGAATCACATCCTTTTACTGTTTAATATGACTGATTAAATTTGTCTTAATGTTTTTTTTTTTAACTGGCTCTCTTCTATCTTTACCTTTGCAATTGAAAAAGACAATAGTTACCCTTTAAAACTAGAGAGCCATTGCATCTAATTCTGTGGATAGTCACTATGGGAATAATTTCACATGAATTTTATTTTATCATACCCACTTAAGTTACTATGCAATTAGGTGGATGAGAAAGATACCCTAGACCATTTCTTTAAAGACTAGAAAAAGGAAAGATGGGAAGTCAAGTTTATAGTGGTTACAGTGTTTTATAACCCACCAATCAAATGGCTTGGATGGAGTTGAAGCTATGAATTGCCGTGTGAAAGTGTGGCAGGATACGGCACGAGAATCAGGCGAGAGGACAGAGACAAACATGAACATAAGATTAAAGAACAGTGTCTTTTGCGTAGAGGGACCATATCCAAAGTCTTTATGTCAATAAGACGTTGAAAACTCAGAATGCCCTGACTTGGCAAAACATTACATCTGGATTTAGAGTTCCCGGCAAATCAGGGCTGATCAAAGTTGTTTTTTTACCTTTCAAATTACTCATCACAATAACTTGAGTCCTGTGTCCTTAAAAACTGGGAAGACCCATCGAGGGTAGTGGAAAGGAGGCACGGGAAAGAGTTTATTTTTGCGCTTCCGGATACAGAACTGATCCTAGACACCATTTTAAACGAAGTACGCTTGTTTGTTTTTTTGTTTGTTTGTTTGTTTGTTTTTTTAATTCATTTTTATTGTTAGACTTATTGGGGTGACATCTGTTAGCGAGGATTACATAGGTTTCTAACATTGTCATTGAGATGTAATTTACCGACCTTGCAATTCACCCCTTTAAAGTGACTTTTAGTATATTCAGAATTGTGTATTCATAACCACAATCAATTTTAGAATGTTTTAATTACCACGAAAATCAACTCTGCTTCCCCTGGTTGCTACTGCCCAGTCCTTCCATACCCACCAGTTCTAGGCAACCTCCCATCTACCATCTCTATAGATTGGTCCATTATGGACGTTTCATACAAATGTTACAAAATATGTGGTCCTGATGACTGGCTTATTTCACTTGGTATACGTAACGCTTTGAAGGTTCATCCATGTTATAGCATATATTAGTACTTCGTTTCTTTTTATTGCCAAATACTATTCCATTGTACAGAAATAGCACATTATACACACACACACACACACACACACACACATTCATCGTTGATGAGCATTTGTTTTTTTCCCTCTTTTTGGCTGTTAGGAATATTGGTGCTATCAACCTTCATCTACAAGTTTTTGTGTGGTCATACAAGTTCTGACAATTAAGTTTGCAGACTTAACACCATGTGCTTGTTGACAGCACTGTACAAACAGCTCAGTAAGGGGTCATAACCTGGATATATCTGCGTCTACAGCTGTGTTCATGTTGATGTGTGGCAGTGTCTTGCTGAGTGGCGTTCATTATTGTTATTGAGTGTTTTTTGACCCGTTGGGAGAATCTTGGAGCTTGAATTAGAGCAATGAACAAACACTAAATTATTTGTTAAACTTGGCAAGAGTGGGAGTGAAATCAGAGACATGCTGGTCCAAATTTATGGGGATAATGCCATGAAGAAAATGGCATGTGCAAATAGATTACATGTTTTTCTGAGGGGAGAGAAGCATCACTGATGAATACAGGTCAGGGCAGCCAATAACAAGCAGAACTGATGGAAACACTGCAAAAATTCATCAAATTGTGCATGAAAATCATCAGTTGACTGTGAGAAGTATACAGACCAAGTAAACATCAATAGAGAAACACTTAGGGAAATCTTAACTGAAAATCTTGGCATGAGAAAGGTATGTGCAAAGATGGTCCCAAAGGAGCTCACCAATGAACAAAAGCAAAGGAGAGTCAATGTTTGTCAAGACTTTTTGGAGAGGCAAAATGATGCTTTGGGCCGTGTTATCACTGGTGATGAAACATGGGTGTACCAGTACAACCCTGAAACAAAGTGTAAAAGTGCACAATGGAAGTCAGCCAATTCTCCATGACCAAAAAAGTTCTGTCAGTCCAAATCAAAAGTCAAAATGATATTGCTAACTTTTTTTGCTAGCAGAGGGATTGCTCATTATGAATTTGTACCAACTTCACAGTCAATGAAGTTTACTATTTGAAAGTGCTGAAAAGGCTGCATGGAAAAGTTAGAGGAAAACCACCTGAACTTTTCGCTAACAACCCATGGCTCTTGCATCACAATAATGCACCAGCTCACACGGCACTGTCTGTGAGGGAGTTTTTAGCCAGCACACACATAACTGTATTGAAACACTCTCCCTACTCACCTGATCTGGCCCCCAATGACATTTTTCTTTACCAAAAGATAAAGGAAATACTGAAAGGAAGACATTTTCATGACATTCAAGACATCAAGGATAATACAATGATAGCTCTGATGTCCATTCCAGGAAAAGAGTTCCAAAATTGCTTTGAAGAGTGGACTAGGCACTGGTGTCGGTACATAGCTTCCCAAGGGAGTACTTTGAAGGTGATCATAGTGATATTCAGCAATGAGGTATGCAGTACTTTCTCTAGGATGAGTTCATGAACTTAATTGTCAGATCCGTAATTTTTCATTTCTCTTGGTTGTGTATCTAAATGGGAATTGTTGGCTCTTACGGTAATGCTAGACTTAACCTTTTAAGGAACTACCAGACTGTTTTCCAAAATGGCTGCATCATTTTACATTCCATCCATAATTGTTCAAATTTCTCCACATCCTCACCAATATTGGTTATTATCTGCTTCTTTTATTATCATCACTCTAGTGAGTGTGAAGTACGGTATCATTGTGCTTTTGATTTGCATTTCCATGATAACTAATGGTGTTGAGCATCTTCTCAGGTGCTAAATGTCCAGGTACCATCTTCTTCGGAGAAATGTCTCTTCAGATCCTTTGCCCATGTTTTAATTGGGCTATTTGAAAGCCCTTATGTTTTCTTAGCCCTCTGCTCCTTGGCAGAGCCCAGGCTACACAACTTCCGAAGGGCTTCAGGCCCCAGAGTGAAGGTTCAAACAGCATTCCCATTTGTTTTGAAGCAGATTGGCTTATAAAATTGTAAGCAAAAGATACTTTTATCCATCTCATTAACACCCCTGTGTGTTTAAATGATGGGACTTTGGTACATCCAAATCAATTATTTATATGTGAGTTTTCTCATTTCCTAAATGAAGTTCTAATTGAGTACTATAGAATCCTTCCATTGCAAAGTAGAATCCTTGCTCTCCCCAAGATTTTGTCTCTGTGTGTCTTCTGCTTGAAATGTCCTCCCAGTATGTTTCTCTTCTCTTCATATAGCTGTCTCCCTCCTGCTAGTTAGCTTCATGTCAAATGTCACCTTTCAAAGGAGTCTCACCTGAGCACCTCATCTAAATTTGACTCTCAACTACGAGGTGTGATCAAAAGATACAGTGAATATTTAAATTTTAAAAAATATATTATAGTAAAAGACACATCGCTATGAATCCCCCTCAAAACACTCCCCCTCACTTCTAACACGCTTATCTCAGTGTTCCTGCCACTTTCCGAAGGAGTTCTTGAAGTCCTTTTTCATAAATGTCTAGTTGTGCTGTCATGACCACCTCGATGTCCTGAATCTATTTGAAATGTTTACCTTTCATGATCATTGTGACTTTGGGGAAGAGCCAGAAGTTACATGGTGACAGATCTGGTGAATAAGGTGGATGAAGACACACTGTCATGTTTTTATTTCACAGAAATTGCCGTACCAGAAGTGATGTGTGACCTGAATTGATTCAGGTGTGATCAAAAAACATGGTGAATATTTAAATTCAAAAAGTTATTACACTAAAAGACACATTGTTCAAAGTGAGCGAGAGTACTTTGAGGGGGCTTCGTGGCAATGTGTCTTTTACTGTAATAGTTTTTTTATTTCAACATTCACCATATCTTTTGATCACACCTCATCCCTCTCCTTTCATTCTCTACAATATTACCTATGTGTAACATTACCATTATACTGGGGTGCCAAAAAATGTATATACGTTTTAAAGCTGTTATCTATGCATTACTTTTTGAAATTGAATTGAATTATGGTAGCAATGTGTAGAGTGACATTCACTCAAAAGATAGCATTAATCAAATGAATGTTAGCATCACCATGTGACAGACAGGGCAGTCAAAGATAATGGCAGAAGCACAGTGGTCATTTGAGAAGTGCTAGACCATTTGCCAGGACAATGGATAGGACGAAGAGGTGCAGTTGAGTTTCCCCCACATTCTCCTGACTTAACACCCTTGACTTCTACCTCTGGGGGACCTTAAAGGACATGGTGTCCTGTGGGAAACCAGCTACACTGGCAGTACTTCAGGAAGAAATTGAAATGACATGAGCAACGATACAAGTGGACACTTTGGTCAGCGTTGCTAAAGCGGTAGTTCATAATCAGAAGTGTCTGGACACTGATGGTCACCACTTTGAGCACCTCTTGTCATTGCAGAAGTCAAATATGACTTGTATTCATCTTTTGTTATTGGTATATATTGAGTATTACAATTTTAATACAGTTTTTTTCTTTTCTTATAATGTGCATACATTTTTTGGCACCCTGTGTATTTTCTTTATAGCACTTATCTCTAAGTGTATATTTATTTGTTTACTCTTCTGTAGTCTCATTTTTCTAAAGAACATGACACGAAACCGAAGCCTCATCTCTCTTGTTAACTTTCTATCTGCTATACCTAGATACTTGTCTTGGAGGTAGGAGCTTTTCAATAGATCGTTGTTGAATGAAACGGAGGCCTCATTTGAGACACAAAAATAGTCAGGTCAAACCCTGATTATGAAAGTGATTTAATAGACTACCAAAAAGTTCAGTCTTGAAATCAGAAAAAAGCTGAAGAAGGAATGCAAGAATAAAGGCTGCTATGTGTCAGGCATTTAGCGAAGTGCTTTGTATGTATTGTCTTAAAACGTTCCCTTTTTTTTAAATTCCTTTTTGGGAAAAATTAATGTGGAATGCTGAGTGGTATTATCAGTTTAAATTCTGTTTTCTATATTCTGACACCACCTTTGGAAACAAGATGACTAATGCTGGGTTTTAGAATACGTGTTTTCAAGTTTCAGTTCATTACTAACAAGCTGTATGGCTTTAACAGATACATAACTTCTTCTTACCTTGACTTATGCATCCGTCAAATGGGAGTGATGATGCACTCTATCTTTCTTACATAGTTATTTTAATATAAGTCAAGAGATTTGAAAATATAAGTTGTGTAACTGTAGAGTACCAGAATTATTATTTTATATATTCATTTAAAGGATCATGCAAACTTTCTTACTTATGTAAATTTGCTTGCATTTTACCCCCTTGTTTTCTGAGATATCTAATATTTATTCCCTTGAAGTTTTTTTATGGATTTCTCATACTATATCCCAAAAGAACCCAATATAAGACATTTGTGTCGTGTATGCATCAATATAAAATGTATCAATCACACGCTCCTGGTCGAAAACATCTTCCCACTGGATTCACTGTCTACATTTTAGTCCCGTGAATGAAGTCTCTTATATAATTAGTATCTAGAGTAGGTTCTTTGTAGGTTGCTCTGTGTTTTTCCAAAAGATTTTTTTTTTAACTTTCCGTGGATAGAGCAGCCCTCACCTAACAATCACAGTCTACCTTTAGAAAGATTTCCATGTGCTCACTACTTTGTCCCCTCGCTGACTTGTTTCCCTAGCAGACCATTGACCACGGTTGAGAGAATCTACGATGGAATAATCCAACGACTGTGGTGTAGCCAAGGTCTGCTATGTAGAAATCATTGTACTAGTGGATGGTTCAGCTGCCCTTCTACATTCTGGGGAGGAACTAGGTGGGAAACAAAAATGGAGGCAGAAGGTGTGAATCATTTTTTTTAGATTTGGTCTTTTTAAAACTTGCTTTGTGACTGTTGATGATGACAGACAGGAGAGGGCTGGTCTTGGAAGAACTGTTAGTTCTGTAATTAAAAAGCAGCAGAATCCAAAGAGAAAAGCTATTGTTCAGGCTGGGTTTGAATTATAGTACATCTGTAATTATCAGCCTTTCTTCACGGTTATTTTAATGTTTTATTAATCCTGTTCCTCAAAATATCGTCTTCTCTTTACAACCACTGAAAAAAGAAATGAAATGTGAAAATTTGTTTTCTTTGTGTTTAGTAGATGGCGTCCTAAAACTGTGGGTCAACGTGACCTTAACTTTAGTTTTATTATATGGTATCTACAGTGGTGTCTTATCCGTGTCTGCTGTTCTTCTGTATTTATACAATTTTTAAAGAATTAATGTGTATCAGTGGAACTTAACCCTTAATAGCAGAAAATCAAATTATGAATTCTTAGCAATTAATTGCTTAGATTCTTCTGAACTAATATTATAAAATAATTAATCAGTCTTTTGGGTTAGTAGAGTTATAAGGAGTAACAGATCATCTCAACTTCAAGTATTTACTAAGCCTCTCAACTGCAAATAACATTGCTAAGGAAACCAGTTAGAATGTGTTAGGAGAGGCTGGACTATTGGAACGTATTTACAAAGAGACTGTGTAATCTTCTTGCTTGGAGATAATTTTAATGAATGATTTTTAGTTCAGTGATTCTTAAAGTGTGGTTAGGCTGACCAGATGTACTATTTTAAACAGGACAGAAAAAAACGGTCCTGTCCCATTTCAAACAGTACCGAGGGTCATCCTAGTCTCACTGGGCTAAATTCAAGGTGTCAGTAGGCTGACCCTACATACCATTTGAAATGGGACAGGACCGTTGTTTTCTGTCCCATTTAAAACAGAACATCTGGTCAACCTAAGTGTGGTCCACAGAACTGTAGCACCAACCTAACCTGGGACTTGTTAGACCTGCAGATTCTCTGGCCTCATCCACACCTACTGAATCAGCCAGTCTCTGGGGAAGGATCTAGCAATCTCTGCATTAACAATATCTCCTTAGGATGCTGGAGTTTGAGAGCCATTGATCAGCTCATTGATTCTCAAATTGGCTTTATGTGCAAGCATCACCTGGGGAACTTTTGCAGGTACCAAGGCTTGGGGTCTACCCAAAAACACTTAAATGAGAATCTTCCAGGGCTGGACCCAAGCACTGATATTTTTATAAGTTCTTCAGATGGCCCTAATGAGCAGCCAGGTCAGGGTAGAGAAGAGTACTTCTCAAATCTGGCTGCACTTCGTAATCACCTGGGGAAACTTCAAAACACACCAGTATTTGGGGGGCCCTGCTCTATACCACTGAATCAGGTACACGCTTCCAGTTATAACACAAATTAAGTTCTGGGGATGTAAGTAAAGTACAGCATGGTGTCCATAGTTAATAATACTGTATTGTAAAAATGAAAAGATATATAAAAAACTTAAAAATACTGTACTGTGTATTTGAAAGTTACTAAGATAGTAGATCTTGAACGTTCTCATGACAAGAAAATCATTGAAAATATAAAAAGAATTTCTGAACATGGGATCTGGCAATTGAAATCTTCTGCAAGTTTCCCATGTAACTCTCACTGGCAGTCAGGAATGATAACTGTTGCTCCAGGTAAAGACATTGGAATGGATTAAATCAGTGGTATCCAACCTTGTGGCTTCCCTGGGCCATATGGAAGAATTGTCTTGGGCCACACATACAATACACTCACACTAACGATAGCTGATGAGCTAAAGGAAAAGGTCCATGCATAATTTTCCTGATGTTTTAAGAAAGTTTATAAATTTGTGTTGAATACTATTCAAAGTCATCCTGGGCTACATGCACCCCATGGACCACAGGTTGGACAAGCTTGGATTAAATGATCTCTTTAGGTCTGTTCTCTTGATACAGTTTATTCTTTAAAGGTTGTACTAAAATAGATAATTTTATGTGCAAGCTTTTCTATTTACTATGCTTTTAATTTAGTTCTTTTTTTTTTTTGACCTGGTGGCATCTTTTCAGTTCCCCATTGGGGTGGATGGCCTGACGTCAGCCTGTCGTTAATGAATGAGTTGACGCATGAACCACCATTGGTGAAGGGACAGAGTAGGGTCTGACACACACAAGGGGTGAAAGCCAAGTGCAGAGGAACTTGCAGGTCACAGACAATTGACTTGGTGGAGCGAGCTCTTTCTTGCTGCAGAGGACATGTCCCCATTTAGAGACTAACAGGGATGCATCTAGGATCCCTTTTGAGTCTCTGACTCCATAATGCAAGAGTGGATAAGGCGCAAATAACATATACGGTCCCCATGCCTTCCCATTTTTGAATCCATAGTTCCATCAGGCACCAGGCCAAGCGGGCTGGCACTGGTATTTACTTAGTCTCCCCTAATAAAGCAGAGAACACATAGTCACCTTAAACATAACAGCAGTTTTGTTCTGTCCCATGTAATGTTCACATTTCAAGGAATGCTTTCTTTGGCAAGTGGGATGGGCTGTCCTGAGTGTGACACAAAAACGCTCATCGAGGTAATCCTTGACAGTTCCCTCCTATTCATTCCCTGTTTGGAATCTTCCACCTAACTCTGTAATTACCTCCTTGAGGGATCACTCTCCTCACATTGGCCATGACTCCCAGTCTCCATGCCTCACAGGAGTTACATTCATCCCCTCCTGACAAGTTGCTTTGCCCCAGTGATTCCTCCATCTGACGCCATCCTCTATACACAACAATTAGAGATAATTAAACTAAAGCGCGGTCCCATCATGTTTACGACCCTGACAGGGCTCCCGATCTGCTTCGGGATAAAGTGGAATTACCTTTGTGTATTTTAGATTTTTCTCTCAATGGATGCAACCCTTCTGTCCAATTTCTTTTATGCTGGTCCCTAAGGTGAACTCTCAGCGCCATAACGTTAACGGCTCATGTTGTTCCTGTCACCATCCACCAAATACAGGGTCCGGCACAAATAACGCCCCTTTTTATGAGCTGGTAATCCACACCAAATCTCTTATTACAAAATCATAAGCATGTCATTCTGTAACATAATATCTCACTCAGGCACACTTTCGGTGACATTTTTAGGTGACATGTTCAAATTGCCGTCCATCCCGTGCAAGATGTGTCAGGTATAGGGTCTGGCCTTACTTTTGCCGGACCCTGTACATCTCCATCTATCCAAATTGTGTCCGTAATTCAGCGTTTGGACAAAATCTTAAATCCTGCATTCCAGTAGTGGTTACTTTCCACGGTTCTCCGAGAGCTAATGCTCTGCTCCGACACTCAGTGATCTTTTCAACCGCCTTCCTCGGCCCTCCTGGCGTAACTAAATCTTGATCAAAGACATCAGCTCTTACTTGTCCTTTCTGTAGAGGAAGGTGCCCCCTTGGGTTCAGTTCTACATAGCATGTTCTTCCAATGCAAATAGGTGCATTCACCTCCTGAGTAAATTGTAACTTGGGTGACAACGGGAACCCACATTTTTGTCCAGCGCTAACTGCATGGTGGACGCTTTGCTATGTATTTCATGTGGATTACTTAGATGATTTCACTTCATTATACAATTCTAGGATGTAAATATTATTATTATCCAAATTTAAATGGTAAGGAAAGGGAGATAAAAGGTATAAAAAAGCAGACTTACCCCAAATAATTAGCTATTATGTAGAGGAGCTGGAGTTCAGATCCACCTTGCATTCCAAAAATCTTTCCCTGACATCATCAAAATCTTCCAAACCATTCTTTAAATCTTTATGTCTGACCTGAAACTATTTGGGCTTTTAAAATAAAATATCATTGTTTTTAAGGAGAGATGTTTTTATTTTAAATCAGAGAGAAAGAACTATAAACAAACAAACAAACAAAACCCTCCAAAACCTCCCATGAATTTTATTAAGTAGAATAATTACTTTCTATTCAATAGAAATGACTGCTGTTGATGACCATGGCATATTGCCAGGGTGTAATGAGTCTGAAAAATCAAAACCTTAGATGATGAATCAAGCCAAGACCTTGAACTGGCTAAACGACCTATTAGGAAGTATATAGATAGGAAGAGCAGAGATGAAGGCTGGGAGTCTCCCAAGGTTAATTACAAAACAAACATCTGGGAACAAGACACTGAGGACAAGGAGGTCTGGTCTATGACATACGCGCAAGGGCTGGGACCAACACCTCATGAACGCTGTGCCAGTCCCTTGTTTAGGAATACATTCCCCTCTGAAGTCTTGAACAGTCAGGACCAACTGTAGGCTCAGACTTTATTTCCATGCTAGAAATGGCCTTTTATGTGCTTCTCTAAGCTTCTTGCTGTGTAGCTCATAGTTAATCCAGCGAAAATAGTCGGATTAACCATTCATCTTTACTCAAGGCCT
Source organism: Lyroderma lyra (assembly GCA_004026885.1). Lineage (NCBI taxonomy): Eukaryota > Metazoa > Chordata > Mammalia > Chiroptera > Megadermatidae > Lyroderma > Lyroderma lyra. The sequence continues at coordinate 224,036 of PVJL010001417.1, forward strand.
GGTATTTTCTTGCCATTGTGTTAAGTGATACAAAAAGTGCATAAATATAAAGATATATATATATATATATATATATATATATATATATATATATATTTTCATCACAAGATCACAAGCTGCTTAGGAAATGATAGGGTACTATTTATTGAGTACATATCATATGATAAATATTTAGTGTGTTTTCTATAACCTTATAATAACTCTGCAAGGTAGCTTACACTAACTTCCATTTGTAGATGAGGAAAATGAGGTATAAGGTCTTTCTTAACTTCGCAACAGTCACATTGCTCGTAAGTGGCAAATCCAGGATTTAATTTCAGTATGTCTTTCTCCTCTCTTTCTTCTTCCCACCTTCTCTCTCGCGCGCGCGTGCTCTCTCTCTCTCTCTCTCTCTTTCTCTCTCTCTCTCTTTCTCTCTGATTTTTTTTTTCATTGTACTATTATGCACTTCAGGATAAATTAGGTTATGCTATGGTAAGAAGCATCTCCCAAATCTTGGAAGCCTAACTTACCATAAGTTAATTTCTTGTTCACGCAAAGGTCTCCTTAGGATCGGGCAACTCTCCAGGTAACTGTCCTCAGTATGGACACTCAGCATCTCAGGCTGCTTTGGCTTTGGAGCACTGCCATGTCTCCATGAACTTCCCGAGCACGTGAAAAGGGAGGGCAGGAGAGCACTCATCAGCTCTTAACTGCTTCCGCTGAGAAGTGATGAACTTGGTTTTTGCTCACCTTAGTTGGCCAAAGAAAGTCACATGATCACACCTCACTTCTGAAAAAGAGGAAAAAAAAGAACTATGAGTCTTAGTAAGAATTAGTCATTTCTACCACAATAATAAATTATCTTTCAACTCAGTGAAGTCATTACTAACTCTTTACTTAGAACAAAACATGTTGCTAAGAACAAAGATGTTGGGATTTGGTTTCTGAGATGATTCAACTTACAGTGTCAATGTAAGAATGTCCAAACTTGTGGAGAATTTTTTAGGAGGCCAGAGAAGAACAAAGCGGCTTAGAACCTTACTACCCTCAAAGTGAGGGCATGAAATATTTGAAATTTAGGGGTGATGTTATAGCTATTCCCAGGAAAGTCTTCACTGACCATTCCTTCCCGTTGGGAGGAGGGATCTTCTTGTCCTCATCTGGCTGTAGTTGGAACTGTCATGGTGACCCCGGGGTGGAGATTTTCCCTGCCTGCAATGCTAATAATATGACAATCCATTATAATTAGCTAAAGTTCACCTACCGGGGCAAGATGGCGTCCCAGGTCTGCTCTGAGCCGCCGATATCTAGTTCTGGCCAGTCAGGTAGTTGCACATTTTTTAAAGAATAATCTCATTTCCCCCCTCCTCTGTCTCCCCTTACTTCCTCCTTCCCTTCCTTGCCCATCTCCCCCTGTGACCGGCCCTATTCTTTTTGCCTCTGTCACAGCTTTAGCCCCACTAGTCACTTTGCATTGTTCTTCTGTTTAATTTCTCAAAAATAAGTATTTTGTGAGCCTGGTTGTATAATTATTATCATTTTATATTTTGTCTATGTGTGTGGTTGAATCAGCAGAGGTATGTCACAGAGTAAGTTTACTCTCCAGCCTGACCTCTTGGCTTCCACCCTACCCTTATGTCGGCGTTCAGTACAGTTGGCTTTTCCCTTCTTCTCGAATATTTCTCTGACATTGGCTTGGATTACACTCACTTCCCTAATTGTCTCCTGCCTCTCTCACTATGTGGTCCTTTGCAAGTTCATCTTCCTCTCCTAGAACTCTGAACGTGGGAATTTCTCAAGTTTTAGTCCCAAGCCATCTTCCTTACAATCTATACTCTCTCCCTAGTCAATCTCATCAGAATTTCCAGTTTAAAATACCATTTATATGCTAATGACTTCCATCTTTATATCTCCCTGCTCGACCTCTCTTCTAAACTCCAGGCATATTTAACTGCATATACACTTGATTCTTAAAAGCACCCCAAAATTACATTGTCCAAAATTAAACTTCTGATCTTTCCCTCCAATATGGTTCTCTAGTTTCTTGTTATGTATGTGCGTGTGTTTTTAATTTCAGCATCCATCCATTCTTTTATGGCAGAAATAAGCAATGCATTTTTGAAACATACTTCTCCTTCTTGCCCATATAGTCAGACCGCCATCAAATCTTGTCAATTAAACCTCCAAAACAGATGTCAAACTGATCCTTTTGTGAAATAACTGGACAGGGCAAAGAAACCAAAAGTTCCATGAAACAACATGAACCCGAGGGCACCCCCCGCCCCTAGAAGCTACACAGTAAGTGGGTATCATTTTGTTACGGGATTCGGTGCTGCTTGCTGCCTCCCCAAATCGAGACAAGGTTTATTCAAAATGACAACATTCAGGGAAGGCAGTGGACTCTTGTGTCAAAGACTACCTTCCCTGATCCTAGCAAGGCCAAAAGGTTTTATAGGAGTGCAGGTTGGGGAAGAACAGAAAAAAAAGATGAGAGTCAGGCAGGCTGAGGGATGGTAGTTGAGAAATCACTTCCCAGGTCTGGGTCGGCTTCGAGATAATGTTTTCTTAGACTCAGACCATGGATTCCGGGGACTCAGTCACTTGAGGACAAAGACAGAACTGGGTCAACAAGGTATGTGGAGCCTTAATAAAAGGACCAAAGCAGAATCATTAAACAAAGAGAAAACAAAAACTATATGAAGTGGTTTTGGCGATAAGCTAACCAAATGGGTTAACAAAGCAGGAACTTACTAGATTATTGATTTCTTGAGTTTTACTCTTACAATCTGACCTTGGATGGAACAAAATACAGATGTTACCTACATCCCTTCTTTTTGGATTAGAATGATAAACATTGAAAGTTAGAATGGATTTTAGTGACATTTTGCACTAGTCACTGTTTTGGTAAAAAAAAAAAAAGACTAAAACCCAGAAAGTGAATATCGTATTCAAGTCCCTGCACTTGAATGATTTAGGATCGGCACCTATATCTCCTAGATCAGTATAGAGCCCTTTTCTAGAACCACGTTGGCAGGAAATCATGTCTGGATTTTGATAAGTATGAGGCTCATGCCATACAAATAATATTTTTTCTGATAATCTGTTGTTTTCTCAAAAGTAAGACAAAACTGGTTTTGTAGAGCTTTTCAGTTCTGTACTGGTAGTGTGAATTTAATTTCTGCCACAGCACAAATACGGTTTGGTTTCTACAACACTGACTCTTAAGCAAGCAAATTAACAAATAACCTGGCTTAAGTAGAGCTCATGCTACAGAGAATGCAATTACTTGTGGTTAATGGTATTTGGATATTTGTGCAAAGTCCATGATTCTGGAAGAAGACTTCTGGGAAAGCAATGGCATTCTGCCATCTCTACCTCCCTTCTCCTGGGATGCTGTTACTGCTTTCAGAGCTCTTCTTCTATTACCTTCGAAGATATGAGATTATCATCCTTTATTTGATAAGAAAGATAATCCTGTTGATGTTTCTACCACCAAGTTGTCTGCAAGCCTGATCTACTTAAAATAAAATATGATAAAATTGTGCGGAAGAACCTGATAATAGAATGAAAAAAATGTATTTGCAGTAATTGGAGAAAAGATTAAAGCAGTGATGACAAAATTATTTTGTTCCAGCAAAGAGTTGTATGTATGAGTGAAAGGTCCAAGTCCCTTTATCTCAGTTAAATCCTATCATTACCTGAGTTGTGCAGATCTTTGAAGTTGAAGTGGTATTGGTAGAAAGCTATCCGAGTGAGATCTTTCATTATCCTTAAATGCTAAGCATAAAAGCACAGAAATGGGGCTACAGATCTTCTGTAATAAAAACAGGAAAATCAAGTCCATTTTTTTCATCCCAAATGGAATTCTCTGGAAATGTCAGCTTCACTCACATCTAACTTCTGTACGTGGCCAGAAGAACAACCATTGAGACAAATACTGCTTATGTTGCCAAACATCTCATTGTGGCTGCGTGTTTTTAAATCACGTGGCGTGTGCTCAGGGTCAAGGGCATAGATTCGAGGTTCACAAAGCCCTGGTTTAAATTCCTCCTGAGCCACTCCCTCACTACATTGAGCAGATTACTTAAAATACACATGTAGATGCCCAGTGTCGCCACCTCACTAAACCACTTAGTGTTCCCCGAGGTCATCATGGGCTCTCAGATTTCCCCATCGTTGTGCCTGATTCCTCCTCTCTCTCTCCCACGTGCCTTCATCTCCCCCACCCCCTCACTGTCTAGTTAACTGCTCATCTGTTAAATCTCGTCCATGTGCTGTCTCTCTCAGGCCTTCTCTCTGACCCATTAAAATTTAGGTTTGGACGCAGCAGATCTGTGTGTTAAGCCTTCTGAAACTCTCACCAAATCTGTTTTATTGTCTTGTCTGTGAACTTCTGCAAAGAAGGAATCTTGACATTTATTTTTGTATTTTCAGTACCTGGCATGAGGCTGGGCCCACAGTACAGGAGGTATGCAATGTATTTGGGCAAAAAGTAAAATAAAAGAAAGAAAGAAAGCTGGAAATGCAGGGGAGCTAGAGAAGTTTGTGAAAAGTCCCTGACATTCCGAAGCCCTTCATCTGCAGCTGGGGTGATGCATGCTAGTGGACCCACAATCGGCTGCGCTCAGCAAATACTAGAAACAGAAGACGAAGACTAAACTCTGCAAGCTGAAGCTTCCTCTGTGCTGCTCACGTCCTGGTCTCTCCCCTGGCGAAGCCTCCGGTCCCTGTCCAACCCTGACTTTGGGATCAGCTCCCAGACCTCTCTGCTGGTCAGTTTCCTTTCTTTCTCCACCTGTGTGTTGGAGTGACAAGAAAAGGTCAACAGCTTGTGAACCATCAGGCACTTCAAGTCTATGGGAAAATGTTAGCTCTTTATGGGCAGTCGGACTGAATAACCAAATATCTGACTCCAGCCTCAGATGTAATCCTGGAGTCAAATCCTTATGGAAAGAAGCACAGAGTTTATGAGACAAGTTTAATGGGGCAAATAGAGCCCGTGAGGTGGAAACAGGTATTAGCCACCAAATTTATTCTATTCTGTCTTAGACAACGACAAAAAAAAAACTGCTTACAGCTACTCTACCACTGCCGAAGCCCTCACGGTCATAAGAAATATTTTATGCCAACAAGAAAATCTTTGGTGGAACTGCTGTCTCTATGTGATTTTTAAAAAAAAATGCCTGAGGTAAAGTTACTTACCAAGGTTTTTCGACATTTTAGCCCTTGGGAAAGCATTTTTTAAAAGTTAAATAAGATAAAGTCTATTGAAGGAAATCACTTTCAAAATATAAATGCAAGACATTTAGCATTTGTGTTTATTTGTTTATTTTATTATTTATTTAGAATGTTCATAGAAGCTTTATTAGTCAGGGTTCTCCAGAGAAACAGAATCAATAGAATAAATAGGATATGGATACACACACACACACACACATGCACACACACGCACACACACACATATATATATATATAGAGAGAGAGAGAGAGAAACAGAGAAACAGAAACAGAGACAGAGAGACATGGAGAGACGCTGACTGATGGAGTGGCTTGTGCAGCTGTGGGGCTGGCCAGCCCAGAACCTGCAGGGCTGGCTGTGAGCCCAGAGAACCAGAGGGAGTGGATTTTGCAGCCTTGGATCTAACGGCCCTCTAGAGACAGAACTCCTTCCCAGCCTCTGCGTTCTGTGAACGAGTGAGAACTACGTGTGATATCGTCCTGTCCGTGCAGTTATGCAGATCAGTGCAGACCTGGAGGCTGAAAGGAGTAAGGCGTAGCCTGAAGAAATGAATTAGAAACCAATTAAAACAAACTGTCAGGTTTAGGCCATGAAGCCTACCGCTCCCGGACATGTGCTGATTAGAAACAGAGGAGCCGGTGAGCAATTTTTGCAAGACAATGCACTTTTTAAAAACTTAACTACAAGACATTTATTAAATAAGATTAATCCTAATTTTAGAAGACAAACCACAGTCCTGGAATCTCAATATTAGGATCAATTGGAGCCAAGCAACAAATGATGTTGGAGTATAAACTACCCCTGATTCTCAGATTTCTTAGCTGAGGCCTGAAACTTTACGTCCAATTTTGTTCGTAACGACGACGCATTAGGAAATGGAATTACACGTCATTAGATCATCCTTTCCTCCCTCTCTCCCAGTGCCCGTTTCCCAGTCAATAAAGCCACCATCTACTTGTCCCGTGGCTCCACTGGAGAGCAGGTTCAGCAGTGGCTTCTCTGGGTCACACAACCAGGAAAAGGATCTTCTGGCACGTTCTGAAGGATGCCGACCACATAGACGGCTTGCAGCAGCTACCGATCCTTCCATCACATTAGGCAGGTCTGGTTCAAGCCAAGTCACAGGGAGTTCCCCCGAGGCCGCGGATGGCTGGGCTCGTCCTTAACACAGGGAGGAGAACAAAGCTCTCGTCTCTCTCCCTGACGTGCTCGAACTTGTGCAGCAAGTTAGAGAAACTGGGCATTCTGTCTGCGGGAGAGCTGGCTCTGCGGGGCTACGATGCCGTCGTGCAATACAGGTGAACCCCGTGTAACACGGATGTGGGTCCGTGTTCCAGGAAACAACTGGTACCAACAAGGGGGTTAGGTTCGAAAAATTTAAAAAAACATACTATTACATTTTTATAATGAAGAGAAATGTCTTTGTTAAAGCAATTTTCACCAAAAGTGTAACATATTAACAGTCATGTTGTCTGTCGTCACGGCTAGCACCACTCACCGAGGGCGTTTTCTTTTCGACAAGGTATCTTCCTCCTTCGAACTTTCTGCAGCAGCATCTTGACTTCTATTCTGTACTTTTTGTAAAAAAGAAGCTCTGTTATTTTAGATTGCTTGCTCTTAGCTGAGAGATCTTTATACATTTTGTTAGATGGTGCTGAGCACGTGGGAAGTTCTGTCTTGAACTCTGTGCTTCTTTCAGTGGAAGGACCTTCGTTTAGGAAGAACGGCTCCAACTGGTCGGCTGCGTCTAGGCCTTTCTTTACGCTTTCTAGAGTGAAGTGTTTAATTTCTTCATTTTCACCTGTGCTGGTGTCCCCTGAATCATCTCAGCATATTCCAGATGTCATTTCCTCCAAATTTGCTTCATTAGTTTCTTCTTGCATCAGTAATTCTTGGATATCTTTGACAGTCAGAAGAAAAACACAAAGCTCTAAAATGTATGCACTTAATACTCCACAATCAAAATGGACTTAAAATTCTAACAAATTTTAAAATTCTGCGGTCAAATCTGATACGACCTCCACGCTCGAATGAAAATTTTCTTTTGCTCTGAAAAGCTCTTCTTACACTCCGTGTTGTTCTAGGATTTCTCTAATGCTCAGACTGTGTTAGAGCAAAACCGTGTTGTAGGAAGTGCCATGTTATACAGGGGTTGCCTGTATGTGCTGATGCAAAGAGAACTGACTCTGGGCAGTGAACATATAATGCAACACATAGATGATGCGCTGTAGAATTGTACACCTGGGACCTGTGTAATTTTTACTAACCAATGTCACCCCAGAAGTTCTCTGCAAAGCGCTTTACTCCTCAAAGAAATATAGGTTATCATGGTTAGAAAAGAAAAACCTCAAAGATCACCAATAGATGAACACAGCCCACTGCCGTAGCACTTGAATGTCCTTTTCTAAATGTCTACTAAACGGCTGTTCAGATCATACTTAATCACCTCCTGTAACAATGGGATGGCTGTTTCCAAGGTAAGCTTATCTCCCAGGCTGGTCCGAAAGTCTTCTTTATCATGAGCATCTGTCTGTCTCTCTGGAACTTCTGCATCGGCATGTTGTCTGCTGGTTGATCCAATCTTGGCAGAAGGGACCAGACAACCTTCTCAGGGCTCTTTTATAAGGGCATAAATCTCATTCATGAGGGCTCCCCCTCCTGACCTAATCAGCCTCCCAGAGGACCCCCCTCTTAATACATTGGATATGAAGATTTCACCATATGAATTTGATGGGAACACAAACACTCAGATAAGTCACCCTTGGGCTCCCCAAATTTATGTCCTTTTTGCATGCAAAGTACGTTCATTCCGTCCCAATTGTCTCAAAAGTCTTCTTCCAGTGCCCACGTAAAAGTCGAAGTTAGTCTTATCTAATCTCCAAGTCAGATACAGGTAAGAGGATTTAACCCTGAGGCAAATTGCTTTCTATTGTGAACCTATGAAATCAAATTTTAAAAAGTAACCGTATTGTGCCATGTATAATGTGCACGTTTTTGCCCAAATTTGTGAGTGAAAAATGGATTCACATTATACATGGGTAGTACTAATTCCATACATATATAAATGTTTTTAATTCTTTTATTTATGCTTATGAGTTAAGTGTCAAATAAAATTTCTTGTACCATAATATGTTAAAAGGTAAATGCTCAACTCCCTTTATAATACAAAAAACAAGTACCTACATATAAGCAAATAAAAATTTGAATTAGAACATTCAAATGAATGTTTGGGCCAAAAAACGTGGGCTCACGTTATACTCTGGAGAGCCATTATACACAGGAAAATACGGTATGTAGTTCCAAAATAAAGTGGTGCAATAGGCCTAAGATAAACACTCACAGGCCTAAGATAAACACTCTGAAAGGGAAAAACAGGAAACAAAGAAAGCACTAACAGTCTGAAACCTGAAGACCCACTGGGGCAGAGATTCCCGCCTGACAGACCTACCTGAGTGGCAGTCCAGCCTCCATGACAGCTCTCATGGGCTGAAGTCCTGTGGTCTGCAGCTCTCACATGGCCTGGAAGAAAGGTGGGTCTCCTGCTCCAAGGTCAGCCCGCCCCTTTCGCTCTGCTGGACATTCCCTAGTGGAGCTCTCTGCGGTGCCCTTGACTTTCCCAAGGCCTCTGCCTGAGTAGATGCTCACAGCTTCAGGCAGCTGCATCCTTTAAAACCTAAGTGAAGGTAGAATTGTGGTAGGCATGGGGGTGGGGTGGGGGTGTCGTCTGGCCTATTGAATGACCCTTTACCCCTAAAATGGAAGATGGCCTCTTGGTTTTGAAAACTGTGGCACATTCACAGCTGAATAGTTTTATGTTTCTGTCCTGTGGAATCTAAGTCCCACAACATCCTTTCATGCCTTTCCATCTCCTTTCTCTTCAGCTCAGATGGGCAGTGTTGCTGCTGGGGGGCCAATTCAATCTGTGGTTCACACCCTCTTATCAAAGGGTCCCTTGGCCACACCCTTAGTGTTCTCTCCAAAATATGCTTTTTTCATTTTTTTGCAATATGCATAGGCTGACACTCTTCCAATTTTCTAAGTGCTGCTTCCCTTTGGATGGAAAATTCCATCGCTAAGTCAGTTCTCTCTTCTCATTTTACCATAAGCATTCAAGAGAAGCCAAGCTACACCTTCAACACTTTGCTTAGAAATAGCTTCAGCCAAATCTCCGATTTCATTGCTTACAAGTTCTACCTTCCACAAGACTCTAGCGCCTGAATGCAATTCAGACAATTTCTCTGCAACTTTATAGCAAAGATGGCCTTCCTCACACCTTCCTGTCATCTTCCTTAATTCTAAATGCATAAATGGAGCTGCATCCTGTCCTTCTTAGAAGCATTTTCTCAGTCTGTTGAGATTGTGCTTCCAGGTGTATCCTCTGCTTGGCTTAAAGTTTTTACAAAAATTTTCTAGTGGTTTGGATCTTCTTATGTCAGCATATTTGTTACAGATACATCCGATCTTCAGAATACTAATTTCCTGTCTTAGTCTTGTCAAACTGCTATAACAAAATACCACAGTCTGGGTAGCTTGCAGATAACAGAAATTTATTTCTTGCATTCTCAGAGGCTGGAAAGTCCAAGATCAAGGTGCCACCATGGTCATGTTCTAGTGAAGGACTGTTAAATATAGAATGCTGGGAAAATTGGTTATTCTTACAGGAAAGCATTAAATTTTAGGTCTACCTACACCATGCAAAAATGTCAGTTCCAGATACATAAAAATTTGAAAGCAAAAAGAGACACAGTAAAATCTCAGAAGAAAATACAAAAAATGTTCTTCAAGAACCATAAGGAAGGAATTTTAAATACGATATACAAAAACACAAGTCACAAAAGAAAAGATGGATAATCCATTTACATCAAAGTATAGTTTTGTTTGTTATAAAATACTATTTACAAATTAAAATGAAAACCAAAACCTGGTAGAAATACTCCCAGTGAATATAATTAACAGAGGATTATCATTCAGAATATTTAAAGAACTCTTAAATAACAAGGCAAATATAACCATATATGTAAACAAGCATCTTGCAGAAGTAAAACACATAGTTTTCCCCAAAAAACACACAAAAAGTTTTAAAATACCATGCTGGATTTTATAGCCATCAGTTGGACAGAAATAATAGACTTTTGTAAAAAATATTATGTACGTGGGACTCTCATTGGCTGCTGATAGGGATATAAATAACTATATTTTCTTTGGGGGGGGGAAATTTAGTGATAGCTATTAAATTTAAAAACATCTAAAAAAAATTAAAATTATACTAAGACCGCAAAAACAAGAATTTCTTTAGGAAGAATATGTTTAAAACAAAAAGAAAATAAGAACTTAAACTTACAACTGAAAAAATAAAAGTTTAGTTTATAAAATAAAAGGAGAACTTTAACTAAAAACAACAAAAAATTGTTGAAACAAAACAATGTAGAGCCATATGGCAATGTTAATTTGAGAGAAAAATATGATTCACATAATTATCTTGACAATAATTATCGTGCACAATGAAGGTACACTGGAGACAGGTTACTTGCCTGTAGATTCCAATTAAGTAAAATCTATTTACAAAAATAAGGAGAAGTTTAGAGGAATACATGTTTTTTCAATTGGGAAACATCCAAAAACATTAATACACTTTGTCAAATCAAATACACAGATCTTGACATGGAAAATTCGGCTCATAGAATTATTAAGCATCAATTCATAGGTGTAGTGACGTTCTACTTTAAACACTGAACGTACCTTTTCCACACCAATGGAGATTTTACCAAACTTAATCACGCATTGTCTCAAAGAAAGACTTATCTAAATTTATAACACAAACAAGGAAAATCTAAAATAAAACGAACACAAACAACATTTAGCTAGGACAACAGGATATAAATTTTATATAAAAATGGATAAACTTCATACAAGTACACAGCAGTCCCTCCTTATCTGTGGTTTTGCTTTCTATGGTTTCAGTTACCTGTGGTCAACAGTGGTCCAGAACCATTAAATGGAAGTTCTAGAAATAAACAATTTGTAAGTAGTTTTAATTTGCATGCCTTTGGGGGTAGCATGATGAAATCGCAAGCCACCAGCTCCACCCAGCCCAGGCCATGAATGCCGCCTTGGTCCGGTGTACCCACGCTGTCTGTGCACGTACGCTCCGGCCCCTCCCCCACGTCGGTCACTAGTCTCCGTCTCGGTTGTCAGAGCGGTTCCCAGAAAGAGAAACTGCAGTCTCATAACTTTCATTACAGTATATTCCTATAATTGATCTATTTTATTATTAGTTATTGGTGTTAATCTCTTACTGTGCCTAATTTATAAATGCAGCTTTATCATAGGTACCGTATTTTGCCATGTATAATGCGCACTTTTTGGGGGGGGGAATAAGGATGCGCATTATACATGGGTGGTGCTAATTCCATGTTTTTAATTCTTTTATTTATGCTTTTGAGTTCAAAGTGTAACCCTAGGAATCTATAACCATATATGTATGCAAAATAATACCCTGAAATATGATATTACGATAATTCTTTCATAATACAAAACACACGTACCTAAGTATAAACAAATAAAAATTTGAATTAAAAAAAATTAAAACAGATTGACTAGTCCAGAAGCACTCACACCAGTGCTTCCAGCTCTGCCCGGGGCCCCCTGGCCCCGCTGTCACCAGCTGTGGGGCACTTTCATGGGAGGGGCGCCCAGGAGCACACCCCCAGCCCCCAGAGGACGGCAAGGAGGCGACAGCCCCACCTGGGTGAGATTCACCGCGAGCTGCGGCCGCAGCTTTCTGCACACCCCAGGCAGATCCAGGCGCCCTGCCAGACCCGATGGGCCCAGGGGGTGGCCTGCATCGCCGTCAGGCCTGCGCGAGGCACTCCATGGATTCTGCCAACCTGAAGACCCAGCTCCGATCCAAAGACCACGAGGAAAGGTTAAAGCAGCTGAGCATGGAGCCCTGCAGTCAGGAAGAGGCTGAGAGGGCAGCCCCGGCCACCGGCAGTGCCCACCCAAGCAGCCACTCAGCTCCCTGAGGGGACACATCTACCTGACACGGCCTGAGCATGGGACAGAGCAGCTGCCCATGGACAGCGACCTGGGCTGCACTGGGAGAGGCACTGCCAGCCCCTTTCGGCCCTGGGTTTGGTGAGTGGGTGGCCTCTTTGGAGGGCCCTCCCCCTCAAATAAAAAAACTGAATAAAAAAAATTTTAAACAAGATTTTTTCCCCTAAAAGTATGCACCAAACACGTGGGTGCGCGTTATACATGGCAAAATACTGTACCTAGCGGATAGGCAAAACATAGCACATAGGATTCAGTTCTATCCAAGGTATCAGGTATCCACTGGGGACTTGGAACGTATCCCCCGCAGATAAAGGGGGACTTCCGTATACATGTCTGGTAATTGCCACAGAATATTTCTCTAACGATTCTGCCCCTCCTTCCCAAGACCTTTAGGAATAAGCTTAACAAGAAATGAGCAACACATATAATGAAAAATTGAAAGCACTTCTGATAAAGACAAAGACTGAACCAAATGGAAGGGCACACGTGGTCGTGACCACATAGCAGGTGACCAAATATGAAGGGGACGGAGACTGTTAAGGAAACCATAGGCATGCGTCTCCAGGCACTGAGCAGGGCTGTGAGGACAGACCATTGTGGACGTCACTCATCGTAGGGTCCCCAGGAGTCATAGCAGACTCAATGGCACACAACATACACTTGTTCTTGGGCAGAGTAATTCCACATCATAAAGATAGCAATTTTCTCCAAGTTCATATATAAATTTAGTGCAATCCAAATACAAAAAAAATTTTTTTTCCTGGATCAAGATCATTTGTTTCTGGGATCACATGAAAAAAATAAACATGCAAAACAGCTTGGAAATCCCTGGAAAAGCAGAAGAAGAAAGAAGAAGTAGCCTTACTACACACTAAAATAAGCCACTATATCTTGATTTTAAAAGTGTGATACTGGCACACAGATAGATACACCTATGAACAGTAGAATGCTTAGGTATATACCGAGTGCATATGGAAATTTAGTATAATATCTCAGATCACTGGGGAAAATATGGACATTTTCTAAATTTGGGATAGCTGGTCATTTGGGAAAAAAAGGTAAAATTGGATTCGTACCTCATAATGCACCAGGAAAAATTCAAAATAAATCTGAAATGTAGTTGTAAAAATGAGATCATATGGGTATTAGCAGAAAACAGGGATAAAAATGGTATAATTTTGGAATGGGCAAAGAGTTCTGTAACTAGATTCAAAATTTAATGGCAATAAAAGATTGGTGAATTTTACTAACTATACACAAATTGCAAGACAAAGGAATCATGATCAAAATCTAAAGAAAACAACGCCAAAGATATCCGAATGTCACAGATAAAAGGCTGACTTCTTTAATCCATAAGGGACTTTTTTTACTGTCAAAGGGGGAAGATATCAAAATCTGGTGGAAAAGAGGACAAAACAGTGACTATATAATTCCATAAAGATTTATCTCTGATAATCAAATATGAGAAATGTATTAAAGTATTTAGGTATTAAAGAAAGCAGTCTTTCATTTGTGACATTCAACTTAACTCATAAGAGAAATGCTAATTAAATAGACTGTGTGATACACTTTGTAGACTATCAGACTGGCAAAAATTAAAAAGCCTACAACCCACTCTGCCGAAGGAGGCCCTGTGCGGAGAAACAGGCACTCACGAATTGCTGGTGGGAAGGAATTCGGCTGTGTCTAACCAACGACACCCGCATTTGCCCTTTGACATGGCAAGCCCACTTCTAGGGGTCTGCCTGAAGAGGCCCTCCTACAAACCCCGAACCACTGTCATATATGCATCATTACATACAATAGCATTATATAGAAAACAATTGAAATAGTCATCCATATGAGGTTGAATAAATTATAGTATAATAGGGTAAAACAGCCCTATTATAGAAGGGCAAGAGAGAGAGAGAGAGAGAGATGCTGATACGGAATTATTCAAAGATACATAGACCAAAAAGCCAAGTGCAAAGTAATACACTTCCCTTTTCGTAAGAAATAAGAGTCGGTAAGAATATGTATGTATTTGCTTATTTTTGCTACAAGACACATGGAAAGGATAAACTATAAATCAATGAAATGAGTGGGGATGTAGAGAGAAATCAGATATGGATAGAGCTCTGAATAGAACTACAACTAGAGCTAGAGATAGGTACCGTAGACTCTGTTCACCCGCATTCTCATGCAACTGGTAACATTTTTTATTTTTTGCCAGTTGCTTGAGATTTTGCTGGTTGATCCTGTTCATGGAGTGTCTACTTCCATTTATCTGGCGCCTACCCATCCCCAGGGGTGCCGGGTAGCTGAGCGTCTACTGCGTTTACCGAGGACCAAGCCATCCGTGTTTATCTCAACAGGCTTCTTGTTTAATATGCTGCTTCTTGGCGATGATTCTCAAATTCCTATGTCACTAAGGTTCTTGAGTCCCAGCCTAACTGCTCAGAGGCGCGAAGGATCCATTTTTTTTTATTTCGACTTTAAAAATAAGGTGGTGACTCTTTTTGGCCCCCAAGATGAATTACTCTGCAAGATTACCAAAGCAAAGTGCTCGTTTACTTTCAGCTCTATTTCGTGCAGGTTTCTATGTGCTGAGAAACGCAGAGACTTTCTCCCGCGGTGAAGTGAAGAAACCCAAAATAGATCTTAGCCGAAACCTAGTTAGGGGGTGGGGGAGAAGCGGGGTGCGTCTGTGTTTTTTCTTCCTGGGTGGTGATAAGAAGCTACTACTAAATCACTGCGCTCAGAGACAACACATCTAATTTCCTCTTTTCCTATGAATATTTTGTGGCTATTTCCACACAGGCAAAAAGCATTTGAAAAATGATCAGCAAATTCAGATAGCTGCACGTAAGCTCAAAAAATTTTTGCTAACGGCTTACATTCTGCAGGCGTACTACTGACTGTGGCACATTGCCAGTGTGGTAGGAAATATTCTATGGGGTAAAATGCTTACAAGGAATGGGACTGAATGGAAGGTTCTGGACACGTTTTTCTCAGAAAAGGGTGGTCAGCAGCTTACCTGACGCACAAGGTCCTTGATGCTGTCATGGCTCCCCACCAATGCACGTCCCATGGGGGCAAAACCCGACAGCCTCCCAAGCCCCTTAACCCTTTCACTGTGTTAATGACATCAAGTTTTTGTTTCCAAATTTGTCAAAGGGCCACAAAAAATAATATATTTTGGCTCTTTTAGGCATTTAATAATAACAGTCTGAGCTGCTTTGTATATAAATGACATTTTTATTTTGAGTTTTTGTTATCTGGTCATCAATTTACGATTATAGTGAATTTTAGCAAAAACTGCTCAAAACATACTAAGTGGCATCAATTACATTTAAGTATAGATAAATTAGAATCTGATGGCGTTGGTGGCATAAAATTATTATAAAATGTTATACAACATGGCATACAAAAACATCTTTGTGGTCGATAGTGCAAGCCACAGAAAAACATAGTTAAAAATCTTGTAAACGGAGAAAAATCCTTGAAACAGTTTCATTCTGCATAACGATTTTACGATAATTACAGTATTTATATTTTTAAATCGATACAGTTAAGGCTGTAGTCTCACCCTACAAGGTGAGCAGAAGTGACAGGTGTCTTCTGCCATTGGAGGTGTGCTCCTCGCACTCCCTTCTCCTACTGGCTTGGCATGGTAAGGACTAAGGCGCACGAGGAGCCACGGGTTGAAGATGGCAAAGTGCCCTGCCAGTCCAGGTCCCTGGGTAATTTCAAGAGCTACAGGCTGCTGGTCCAGCCTACGAAAGGGACATAAATTTCTAACTTGTTTGAGCCATTATACTGAGCAGCTCCTTTTTGTACAGAAGCATGACATCCACCATAATTAATGCTGCCGTCCCAGGATAATGTAGTAGGTGCATGGTGTTTGGAATCACGGGTCCTTCCACCTTGTTGCTCTACTTTTCTTGACTTCCGCTAAAGACGCCTCATGGCCCCAAATGGCTGCAGAAACACCTGCCATTACATCCACTTTTCAAACAGCAGGAAGAGAAAGAAAAATATAAAAGAGAGGGTGCCCCTCCTTTTTAGAAGAGATTTTACAATAGTGCCACGATACACTTCAGCTTACATCTGTTGGCAAGAACGTAGTCACTTGGCCTCATTTAACTGGGAGGGAAATGTATCTCTACAGGGCTGGCAATGTGCCCAGCTATAAAAATCAGTGTTGTTTTACTAAGAGAAATGGTAACCATGGGGCATAGAACAGCAATTTTTCCTCATAAAGAGGAAATTAATATTCCATTTCTTATTTAAAAAAAAAAAAAAAGGAAATTTAAAAAACAACAATGAATTTCAGTACAGACATGGCAGAAATGGAGACATCCAATCAGGATTGTTCTCAGCCCGAATCATCAGAGGGCCAAGATAAGACAGTTCCTGAAATCTTCAGCCGAATTTCTGCCACGAGGAATGATAAATGTCAGCTCCGGTTCAACCTCTGCAATATTAGAAAGTGGATCTAAATCAGTTGGAAAGTGGTTAGAAACTCACTTAATCCAGACAAAAGCCAGGAGTTTCTTTCCATGGATGGGGAAAAGTCAGAAGTTTCTCTGAAGATCTTTCTATTTTTTGTTTGACCTCGGTGAGGGCCATCCACCCCGCTACCCACTCAAGGGTATTTTGCCTTGTTTTAATGAAGTTCTGTTCATGCCAAAACATTAGCTTAAGCTATGCACTCATATTTCTAAGGGAGACATTTCTAGAGTATTTCAGAGTGCGCCTCATCAAGGGCCTCATCATCATCCAAACTTTGTTTCTAGGCATAGAGTTCAGAGATATTTGCAAAGTGAGTAAGAGTTTCTGGTCAGCTCAATGCTTCTCAATGTATATGTGCTGGGTGTGCAAACACTAATGATGACCTTGGGACAAGAAGTTAAAGGAAGACAAAACAGAACCCCAGTAGGGGCTTCTTGGGGTCCTTCAGCCTTGTGCGACTCCTTAGAGGCTTCACATACAGCTTTGGGAGTAGGTTATCAGATAAATGACAGATTAAATAGATAATAGATGATAGATAACATAATAGATGATATAATAGATAGATGATAGAAAGATAGATGATAGATGATAGATACAGAGATAGATACATAGATATATGGATAGATAGGTAGGACCTCCTGATCCCACATAATTTGTGAGCGCCATCATTCTCTGACAATATTTTCAAAGATCTAAGGACAGCTTACCTTTTCCCTGATCACCTCTCAGTCCAGTGTCTTGTCCCCCTCCTGTCCCTGGTTTTCTCCTTCCCAACCCCCAGCCTCAAACACAGGACACTGAACTTCCACGTGCCCACGAGCGCAGGGCTCCCGCCAGCGCACCCCCTTGCTTTAGTTCGCAGAGCACCTGGCTTCCCGCCTCCCACTTCCTCCTTCGGGGCCTTCGCTGGGACTTCCCTCCATCCAGTGGGAAATGACCAACGAGGTCTTCCGTTAAACTGAGGTAGCATTCAGGGTCTTAACGTGTCTTGCCTTAAGCACCATAGAACATTCTTAGGCGCCATCTGCGTACCCACTTGTTTTTGTGGGTGAACAGGACAGCCTGAGTTAGTCTTCTACTGACACGGACTGTTACGTCTCATGACGAAAGTCGAGAGTCGTAATTTTTTCATTATTAAGTAGATAACTTTCTTCGTGTGAGAATTTATGTACGATCACTGAGAAAAATTATGTTCAGTAATCATTTCTTCGTGGGCGTACCGTAACCTTTATTTTAATAATAATAATAATAATAATAATAATAATAATAATAATAATACTTTGTTATGTGTAGGTCTCCTGGCAGACGTTAAGAGCTGCCCTCACACTTTGCATCCTTCACGCATCTAATCTTCACAAGAACCTGAGCGGGAAAGTCTGACTGGACCCATTTTACTGATGGGAACACTGAGGCACAGAAGGAATAAGTTGAGAGACGCCCAGCAGGGCTGCAGCCTGGTGTGTCCTACAGGCGTCCGTGTTCTGCGGGGCAGTAAGGTGACTTGCATGGCTCTGTCCCCTCAGATCTCTCTGGGATCTCTCACACTGTCCTACTGTCCCTCTCAGCCCATGGCAGCTTGAAAGGTACAAGTCCCTAATCAGTACTGTCTCAATTTACTAGGGTTAAGTTATGGCAGATTTTAAACTTGGTCCTTTACATTCAGCCCACACCCAACAGTCATCCTTTTTCTGAAAAAGGATTAAGTAAAACATATTCTTACTCCTTGTACCATCGTCCACCCCATGATGTGCTTTCTGGGCACAACTCAGACCAACTATTGAACCCGGTAGAGAGAGGCTGGCCACCGCATGTCCTCGGTGTACCGGGACCACCTTCTGGCCGAGCCAATGCCACCTGCTCCCGCTGTCCTGGTGGGAGGATAAATTTACTACCCCCGGGAGCTGCCATGGCGGCTTGTTAACCGAGACGAGAATTATCATTTTCACTTACGATGCACTTCCTTTGGAAACGCTTTGGGATTAACTCGGGCATTTCCCTTAGCGACCCATTCTCTCCTTTAGGGAAATGGAAATACAATATTTGCTGTTCACTTCATGGAGAGATTGGGAATAATATTAAGGTAAATTCTGAGATATTTCTCAAGCTAGTTGGAGGGACATGGAGTGGACATACTTGTCCCCCCCATTGCTCTGACACGTGAGCAGAGCAGGACCGTGTGGCCCCTCCCTCTGTGCCCCTCAGCGAAACACCAAATGGATGGAGTCTGGAGAAAAATAGAGAAAACGCTGATTAACATAAAGCAAGAATACATTTATTTCCTAGTACTGATAAGCCTCATTGTTCTTAGAACCTCACCGACGTTAACACAGCTCTGTGATCTTTCTGGGTGGTCAGGTAGACCCTGGACCTTTGTAGGATTTCTACTTCTTCAAACGACATCCCTCTTCCTGGATTTAAAAAAAAAAAAGGCAGAAAAAGGTTCTCAGGATATTTTGTGTGCATTTAATTTACAAACTTGACACAATTCTAAGGGTTCTTATTCTCCCCAATGACAAAAAAAGGTTTGTAACAAAAAATAAATAAATGAACACAGACGTAGAAACGTGAAAGAGCAGTATTACACAGTCGTAGGTAGAGTAGGGGCCAGGCTGCAGGAAGGCGTGGGCGCACCCGGTTTAGCATCCCTTCTTGAGCATTGTAAACCCAGTCTGTCCAAATTCCCATCTGACCTGCCCCACCGAGTCTGGACTATCTACTTCCATGTCTGTGTCTCTATGAGTCCCCTCCCTCCAGAAAACTAGAAGTCTCCCTTAGCATCTTCTTTCCCATCTCCAGTATTCCAGCCATCATCAAGCCCTGGGATTTGACCTCCAAAGTATCCCGGGAAGTGTATACCTGTCTCCTCTCCCCGGCTGCCGTAGGCCAAGGTGACCCACCGCCGTTCCTCTAACATCTCCTGCCCTCTTCCAAATGTATTATCCACACTGCAACCGAAAGAACCTTTGAAAAATGCAAATATGATTGTGGATTTTTTTTTCCTTAAAATCCATCAAAAACTTTATGTTGCTCTTAGCACAAACATCAAAGTCCTATTTACGGTCTTAGGGCCCAGCAGTCTGGACCCAGACCTCTAACGTCTCCTATTAAGCCAATTTCCTGTTTGTCTTTTAGAGTGTTGTCATCTGTGTCTTTGTGTGTGTGTGTGTGTGTGTGTGTGTGTGTGTGTGTACTTTATAAAATGGTTATAATAGGAATAGCCCTTTAAACTTCCACTGTCCACTGCACACTGTTCTATGGAGACACCTTATTGTCTCGAGTGGAAGCTTCTAGAAAGTGCTTATTAATCACTGTGGTTGTAGTTCCTAGGCCGGGGCTTGTTGGGTGCCCAGGGCTGCTCCTCAAGGGTAATGGCCCTCAACCTGTTAAGGAACGCCCGCCCCCCTTTTATTAGCCTGTCATAAGATTAATAGTGCCGACGTGATGCCACATGTAAACACCCTGATACAATCTTATTTAATGAAAAGCAAGAAGAGACTTTCTTCTGAGAACATATGTCTTTTGAGGAATTCAAATTGAAGAGAGTGTGTAAAATGTCTCAGGCAGAGAAAAAGATCTAAATGAGAACATTCATCATCATCACGGATTCCTGTGGGGCTGTCAAGACACAATAAAGATTTTAACTCATTTTGTCTCCAACAGCCTTTTGCACAAGGACCTTCATTAACAATACTCCCTGCTTGACCTGTCTCTGCTCTGCCTCATCTCCCACTGCGGACAGGGTGTGAAATATATCTTTTCCAATGGATGTCATTGATTTTAATACACCTTTAATAATATTGCAGCTTAGTGTTTTAATTACTCATACTTTTTGGTACTTCCGCCCTCCGGCAATTTGATCTAATAAATCTGGTCAGTGCAATAGACTCTGACACCCAGGTAGGAGCTGCGCAGCGCATGCTGTGGGAAGACCATTTTCTCTGGGACAGACTCAGAGATGGGTCAAAGGCATGCCCCCAGGAGCCCGGGCACTCCGGCGGGCTCCCCACGGAAGGAGGAGGCTTTCGGATGCTCAGTTGCAGCAGGACACTCTACTCTGTGGCAGTGCCACCAGAATCCTTGACTTACTGTTCACATGACAGTCTCATTCTGCCAGGAGTCAGCTGTGTGCAGCTCACCCCAGTCCAGTGCAACATCTCTCTGCCTGGGCTTTGCTAGTTCTTAGCTTTATCATTAGCATTTCGCTTCTTATATTTTATTCCAATTAATTCCATGTGTATGCAATTTGCTCTCTATTAAGGGGTTGAATGTGTCCCCCACCCTGATGAATATGTTGAGATGCTAACCCCCACTTCACACATACACACATATTCCCTCGTTCTGTGACCTTATTGGAAGCAGGATTGTTGCTGATGGAAGTAGCTAAGTCAAGATGTAGTCATACTGGAGTAAAGTGGGTTCTTAATCCAAAATTATGTGTTTTCATATTAAAAAAAAGGGGGGGATATTTGGACACAGATACACAGGAGAGGTAATTAGAAAACACAGAGAGAACAGCATTTTTGAGCTAAGGGGTGCCTGAGGCTTCCAGAAGCTTTGAGAGAGGCAAAGAACAAATTCAGCCCTTAGAAGGAGCTACCACCATTAACACTCTAATTTCAGAACCAGCTCCCAGAACTGTGACACAATCATTTCGGTCATTCTGAGCTACCCAGTTTGTAGTAGTGCGGTAAGGCAGCCCGAAGACACGGACACAGCCACTGACGGGTAAACGTCTTCAAGACAAAGATCCAACTGTATGAATCTTTGTACCACCTGAAGTAGTGCCGGCAAGAGGCATTTCCTCAATAAATGGTTTATTGAACTTAACTATTGGAGAGGTGAAGCATGGCAAGGCAGAAAGCTGATTGGTTGGAGAGTAAAGGTAAATGACAGTCACAGGATGGACTCTGACTTTACTGGGAGAGATGGGAGGAAAGGAGATGATACCAGGGGACAGATAGTTTTGCAGGCATGGTTCAGGTCCATAGCCATGAATGGCAAGCAGGTCCCTACGCATACCTCTAAAGGTGTGCCTTACAATATCAGGGAAGCAGGCAACTAAGTTCAAAGAAATCATGCAAGACTGAACACGAGGACCCGCCTTTATATTTATTCAGCTAGTTTGCAATGGGACAAAAAAATTCAAAAACACCGTGGTGTGGCTCAAGGACAAGCGGTGCTCTGGTGATAAAAGTTCCTGTGCCAGGCAGGTGTTACAGGTACGACTGTGAGACACAAAAGGAAGTGTTGTCACTGAGCAACTAGAATCCTTCGATGTCAGATGTAGGAGACCAACATTGACCTGGAGCCCATCTGAAGCATTCAGGGTCCAGCTAAATACAGATGGGCCTCGAGATGGTCTTTAGAAAGCTCTGGTTTCTACAAGATTATGATAGACTTACTGACAATCTGCGATAAAGTAACTGGACACTGTGCCTATTTTCGGTATCCATTAGCATCTAATTGAGGTGAATAACTACAGCCACTCGAGGAGACTGCAGAATGGCTGCTGCAGCCTATAGGGGTGTTCTATTAGGCCTGCATACTCGGCCCAATTTCCGTAGTTTCAAATTTTGAATTAGTTGCTAAAATGACCCCTCAGGAATATTAGTCAAGGTGTTGCTTCTGTTATTTATGACACCAGCCTGGCCCTTGTCCTCATTCTGGACTTAAAGTTTAGCATGGAACAAACTGATTAAATCCCTCTGATTTTCCTTAACACTTCCAAAATTCTTTTCAAGTAGGATGTAGAATAATGTTGGCCAAAATTGCTTTCATTTACATATATCTAAATGCAAATTCCAGGACTAGATTCTAGAGAAAAATCATAGCTGTCCTATTTGCAACAAACATTCGCAGTGTAAAAATGTCTGGATGGAAATAAAGCCTGGCTAAGCCAGATGGACATAACTAATAAGAGTTTTTAAAAAGCAGTGGGTTTTATGATTTCATAAGTAGCTAGTAAGGATCATAGGAAACTTAAAAATATAGAAGATTATAAAGGAAAAAAAAAATCACCCACAATCGCACTATGCGAAGACAGCAACTGTTGAAATTTCTCCGTGTCTTTGCTCTGTGTAGAACATGGCTTTCGTGTTTGTCTTCCAATTTAACCTGAGACCTCACCATCAGGGTTAAATGGAAGGTTCAGGCAGGATTAACTCCTGAGCTGCCTGCAAGTTGGGCGGAGAGATGTCTTCCCGAAAAGGTTCCATGTGATCTTTTGCAATCAAGACCATTTTGGAAAGGGACTTTTTCTTCATTGCACACTGGTCACCACGGGTACCTAACAGGCGGAAGGATCTTTCATCTGGCCTCCTAGTCCATGCTTTTTCACGTTTAGCCTGGGTCACCCATGTTTGCCCCAGTCCTTCCTCACACACTGCGCTATTCCTGCAAGTCACACTACTAGCAAGTTGGGTGTCACCATGGGTGTGGGGATGTGTCTCCATGAACTGAGGACCCTGAAAAGAAATCCCAGCTACTTCCAGGGGTGGGAGAAGCTTGCTAAACTTCTTGTCAAGTCTAATGTTTCCACCTCCTCTTCTCCAAAACACTAGACTTCCAGCCACCACACCCCAAAACCTGGCATAATCTCCCTGCTAGGAGGCTGGGTGGAGGTGGGGGGGGGGTCCGCTGATTGTTTGGGAACTTCTGCTTTTGGCCTTCCCTCGAAAATGTCAGCTGAGATAAGAGAACACAGAGACACAGACAAGGTTAGTAGTTAACGGGGGGTAATGGGCACAGAGAAGTTCGGTATTTACTAGAGTGTAAGGGGGGTGGGGTGGGGGTTGAAGAGGGTAAAAGGAGTCAAATATATGAGTATGGTGAGGAGATTTGACTTTGGATGGTGAACACACAATACAATATATGGATGATGTATTATAGAACCGTACACTTGAAACCTATGTAATTTAATTAACCAATGTCCTACCAGTAAATTTAATGAAAGAAAGAGAACACAGAGATTTAGTGACCTTTTTTGAAATGGGGGGGGGGCAGATACCCATAACCAGGAGGAATCCAAGCATTAACCCCTTACTAAATTTTTCTGCCATATATATTTGATATAATTAGGATGATACTATAGATGCAATTCTGAATATTTTATTGACATCTTCTAATGTTGGTACAAACTCTTACCAAACTTGATGAGGAGATGCACGACGTTTAATCTCGAATATGCATTGAGGTACATAATACTGTACCTAAGTGGCCAGCGTAAGGTAGGCACCACGAGCGCAAGCCACGCAACAAGACTGGATTCCAATCCGAGATCTGCCACCTAAATTAGCATAATTTAGCTACGTTAACCTCACCGAGCCTCAGTGTCTTCGTCTGTAAATGGGAGCGATGACAATATGTATTCATGTGGTGAAAATTAAATGAGCCTCGAGAAGTGTGACTTGTGCCCTGGAGAAACGCTGACTCTTATTTCAGTGCACTGCCATGCTGTGTCCTTAAGAGATGGACTCTAGGTAGCCAGTCCTCCGTTCGAACATGAGCTCTGTTACCTGTGATCTTGGGTACGTTACCTGGTTTCCCCAAACTTCAGTCTTCTCCTCTATGAAACAAAAAACAGTAGTATATCTTCTCACGGTTATTTTCCAATTACATCCAACATTGAAGGTAAGTTCCTCAGCACAGTTCCTGGCATGAATTAATTATTCAATATATGATGACTTAATCTTGCCACATCGCCTGTGCCCAACACAAAGCCTTCCAAATACTGAGTACTCAAAAACTATTTGTAGAATAGCTGGTTGATTGATTAAAGGGCTGGTTCACAATGTCCTTACATTAACGTCAATGTTTATAAAGACCTTGAAGGATACACACTGCTTTGGTCATAGGAAATGCCAGTGATGCACAAGATGGGAGAATTAAGGGGGTTTTAACATTCTTTTTTTACTTTAAGTTGACAATGAAAATAAATTCACTTCGCAATCTTATTCTTTCAACTTAATTTTAAAATAATTGAACCTAAAAACTTAAGGCAAGAACAGGGTCTTGTAGCACCCGGGGCTTAGTGGATGGTCACGGTTTTATAAGTATGAACAGCATAAAGGAAGAAGTAGCGTAGAATACATGTTTCAGATTCTTCAAAGACTCTTTCAATCTCACTTTTTGATCTTCCTTTGAGTCCAAATCTATAGCCTATCCAATATAGTCAGAATTGCTCTTTTCTGAATGAGTGAGTGTGTGTGTGTATGTATGTGTATGCGTGTGGTGTGTATGTGTGTGGGAACTCTTTATTTGGAATGGCCATCAGAGCTGTCATCATCCCCAAAATCTGACAATTAGGTTCACAAACTTGCTAAGGTTATGACACCCTACCGAGTTGTTTGTACTGTGCTGCCAACGAAAATGCATGGTGGCAAGTTCATGAACTTAATTGTCAGAATTTGGGGACGATGACAGCTTTGATGGCCATTCCAGATACAGAGTTCTGAAACTGCTTTGAAGGGTGGACTAGGCGCTGGCATCGGTGCACAGCTTCCGAAGGGGAGTCCTTCGAAGGTGACCGTAGTGATACTCAGCAGTGAGGGGTGGAGCACGTTTTTCAGGAGGAGTTCGTGAACTTCATTGTCTGACCTTGTACGTGCATTGTTCTGTCTTCATTTATCCATTTAAAGAACCATCCTAAAGAGATTTCTATACAGTATATAAATGGCTGTCCCATTCTTTTATACTGTTCTGTAATATTCTGTTGTGTTAATACACCATCGTTAATTTTACTCGTCCTATACTGTTCTGAGTTTTGATATGGGTCACTTTTTATATTTTTCATTCATGTGTGCAGGTTTTACTGTAAGATCTATTCTCAAGACTTGAATTGATGGAATCAAAGAGCAATTGCATTTGCAAGTTTGATAGCTATATCCACCCACTGACAATGCTATAGGGATGCCTATTTGTCCAAACAGTTACCGAGAAATACCTGTTAAATTTTGTTTTTGCCCATCTCGTTAGGAAAAAGTGGCATCTGAGTATATATTTAATTTATATTACCCTTATAAGTACAGTTTGTCATATCGCTATATGTTTAGAGGTCATTTATATTTCTTTTTCTATTGATCCAAAAGTTTCCAGAATCTGAAGAAATGAAAGGCTGATGTCAGTTTTTTAGACCGGAGCAAGGGGGAGGAGTGGAGTCCCTCCCCCTATCCCTCCCTACCCTCATCTCCGTGACACAGTCTGGGCAGTTGTCTCTCCCTAGGGCAACATACACTTTCTGAAAACCTGGGGGTAGGTGGGAGGATTGTTGCTTTTGGCTGGAGGGGGATGAGGTTTGGGGGAGCAGGCAGCCTGCCCTCTGGGCACCCTGGACCACAATGGGGATGAAAAGCGGGCTGTGAGTCAGTGAGCCTCGTAACACTACTTCCGATGTCCTACTAACCTTTGGGTGCAATTTCCAAAGAGCCGCCTTTTAAAATCTCCTGAAGAAAGATGACCACCTGAGCTTGCAGCATTCATACGCTGCAGCTCCACAATTTCTTGGGAGAAACCACAAAGCCACTCCATCATCCCCTTTGAGATGAGAATAAATAAAAACAATGCTACATAAATAGCATCAGTTGGCTGTGGGGGCAAAAGCTGTCATTTCCAGAAGAGGGATGTGGTTTTACATCCAAGGGTGCAGCATATGATCCCATTAAAAAATTCCAAAGATAGCAGAAATGCAAATGGGTTGGTTTTGTCACTAAGCTGCCTGCAGGTGTTCCATTTAGATCAGATGCCACATTTGCAAGCCAGAAGGAAAGAAATGGGCTTTTGCTTAATTAACTAAATCTCAGAAGAAAATGAATGTTCTTTTTTTCTGGTTTCTCCCCCCGTGACAAACTGGAATTTGCCTCCAACAAGCTTGACATATTGCCGGCCTGTGGTCTAACTTTGTCACTCGACTCTTCTAAAATTGCCAAGATCAGAGGCCAAGAGGAAAAAGAATAGGGCTTTGTCTAAGACCGCTGGATGATAACTTCCCCACCATCCGTCCTGATGTGTCACTGCAAGTGTCCGGGTGACTAGGGTCGGAGAGGAAAACAGGAAGAGAGGCGTGCTCAGGCCCAGAGATGGCGTCTGGTATGACCAAGGGACCTGATGGGTTCAGGACATCCATAACCAACCTGGGCTGGATCAGCATTTCCAAGTTTTTACCCAAGAAATATTGATTTATGTTTATTATGCTTTATGGCACGTTAGAACAATTTATAACACTTACATTAAGGAATGGATGGGCCAGGAGGAGAGCCAATATGGGCATGAAAAAAGATAAAGTACTGTCAGGAATAGCAGCGTTCAAGTAGCAGGTATAACTTCTTCCTTTGGATTTTATCTGAACTATTTAACATGAAGCAAGACAATGACGGTTGACTTTTGAGTTGCAGAAACAAAAAATGTGAGGTAGCTTGAATAAACCTAACACAGTTCTTAAAATATACATACATACAGATAAGCACATACATCCTTACACAAGTAAACATGTGTCCTTAATGATTAAAACTACTATAAAAAGCAAAAATAAAATCCTTCTCTACATACTTATTTAAAAAATACCCTTCAGTGTGCTATTATGTAAAATCAAGGGAACAAATAATCCTGCAATAAAACATGAGCATTTATTTCAAATATGAATTATTTTCATAAAAAGAAAAAATGCAGCAAAATACCCTCTGTCACTGCCAACACAGTCACTTACTTCTCTAATAAATTCTGATGAATCAGGGAAGACTTTGGAGAGATCAGAGACACTTTCAGTTTTACAGAGAGCAGTTGTTAATTTTTTCCATGATTATGTATGAAT
Organism: Lyroderma lyra; assembly: GCA_004026885.1. Taxonomy (NCBI): domain Eukaryota; kingdom Metazoa; phylum Chordata; class Mammalia; order Chiroptera; family Megadermatidae; genus Lyroderma; species Lyroderma lyra. The sequence goes on from PVJL010001417.1 coordinate 251,611, forward strand.
AGCATCCATAGTTAGTGTCAGGAAATACTTCCAGAAGTTGAAAGGTGCCAGAAGCATTTATCTAATTAATTACTGTAACTATTAGCAATTTTAAATAGCAAGACATTTGCTGGGTATACTGTAACTCTCCCTCAAAACATGACCCTATCTTAAAGTAGAGTCCAAGTGGAGATGAGGGTGGCAAAATGTTGGGAGTCCGGTGGATCACAGTGAATTTTTGTTTATTATTGTTAGACTTATTGGGGTGACATTGGTTAACAAGAATTACATAGGTTCCAGGTGTGCAGTTCCACAGCGCATCGTCTATGTTGTTAATTATGTGCTCACCACCCAGACAGTCCGTTCTCTTTCCATCACCGTGTATTTGACGCCCCCTCCCTCCTCTCCCACCCGCTCCCTCCTTCCCCCAGGTCACCACTCAACTACTGAGTGTGTCCATGAGTTTTTGTTTCTTTGTTGTTCTCAGTTTTATATTCCACGTGTGAGTGAAGTCATTTGGTTCTTGGGATTTTCTGTCTGGCTTATTTCACTTGGCATGATGATCTCCAGGTCCATCCATGTTGTTGCAAACGACAGAATTCATCCTTTCTCATGGCTGAGTCATACTCCATTGTGTGCATGCACCTCAGCTTCTTTAGCCAGTCGTCTATCACAGGGCACTTTGGTTGTTTCCATGACTTGGGCACTGTGAACAGCGCTGCGATGAACATTGGGGTACATAAGTCTTTGTGGACTAATGTTTTTAAAATTTGGGGGGTAGATATCCAGAAGGGGGATTTCCAGGTCATATGTAACTCCATCCCCAATTTTCTGAGGAACGTCCACACTGTCTTCCGTAGAAAAAATTTTTAGGATGGATATAATTTTCAATAACTTTAATGTGGAATTTTTTCTTGAAGAGAATGTCCATGGTTTGCCGGAAGTGTTACAGGCATCACAGAAGAACTGAGTTTTGAGTTGCGTTTGCAAAGGCTTATGGGAAATCATTTGCTGATGTAACAAGATGGAATTCTCAAAGTGAGGATAACATCAGACAGGATGTTTGTGGTTGGTGGTGAGAGGAGGAGTAAAGAATCTTTAATATAATTGGTAATGGCAGTAGGAAGTTGGTATGATTTTAGTAGGCAAAGTAGCACAATGCTTTTAGGAGGCCAAAGTCAAGATTAAATAACTTCAGTGCATTTAAGTAAGCAAACAAACAATTTGGAAGGGAGAAAGCTGAGTACAAGGATAAAACAGCAAAGGGTGTGGAAGAGTAGACCTCAAAAATCTGTTCAGTTTGATTGGGAAAGATACAGTCCAAAATGGGGAAATTAGTGGGCCCACAAAAGACTATATTCCCTGATTATCTCACATCACGACCTTTCTCAGTCCCATAATTATTCTAAATTCCACTTACTGGTTCGTCCTATAGAATTTAGGCTGGCAGGGACCTTCGAAGGTGTGGTCCTAATATAACGCTCCAGTGGTATTTCACCAAACTCCCCATCTTTCCAGTCAATTTATTTATTCCATTTGCCCTTAAGACTCACACAGGGCCTCCACATGTGGTGGCACGTTGTCACCGAAGGAGTATTAATGGATACTTAGATGATTTGTCAAGTCGTCAGCTGCCCGTTCCCTCCGTCAGTCCCTGGAACCCGACCAGAGCCATTACACGTACGCTGTCCGTGTGGGCCCCACTGCTCCTCAGGCCGCCCTCTTGGGCGAAGATCTTGCAGAGTGGCTCCGGCTCAGGTCCATTTTACCCAGGAGACTGTCAGGGAAAATACAGCTCCCTCCCAGGCCTCTCCTGTCGCACCTTACTTCACCACCAGGTGGGCAACTTCAGTCACTCCTCTCACTTTTAAATTTCCCAACTTTGTGTCTAGCCCCATTCCTGTGCCTCCCTCCGACTGCACGGACACCAGTAGCTCTCCGCTCAAAGCTCAAGCTTGGCTCAACAGGGTTGGAGCAGAGCACACTGATCACCCCACCTTCTCCAACAGTTCTCTTTTCTTGCTGTGGTTTGCTCAGCATGTCCTTTGCAAGGGGTCTGTCCCCTCAACTTACTTGGGTGTGTTCCCCCTCAGCCTTGGATGCCTCAGACAAAACTAAGTTTAATGTTCAATTACACACATCTGTTTAAACGCATTTTTCTTATATAACAGTAGAGGTAAAAAGACTCTTTCATGCTCTGTGGTATATCTTTTTCCAATGAAAGAGTCTTTGATCATGTTAATTATTCAGCCTTGACTTAAATATATTCACTGGTGTTGAGTTCATCAATTTTGTAGCATTCAGCTTCATTTCAGGGTAACCCACAAGGCTAGACTTCCCTTACATTAACATACCACTTCTCTCACTGTCATTTTGCCTCATCTGTCCTAGTTTTGTCCTCTAGAGCGAGCACTGATTTTTCAGTGTAGCTCCTCGGATTGTTTCAAAATTCAGTGCTATGTAAAGATGACTGGGTAGTCGACTGGGGGGGAAATGACAAAAATGGAAAGAAGTGACTTAATTAACCTATCCCAGGGGAAAATGGTGGCCATGAATCATATCATCAAGATATGGCAAAGACAGGACAGTCGCCAGCAAGAATTAGAGATGAAAGATGAAAGATGGAGTATCTTTTGTGAGTGTGTTTTCATCTATCAGTGGATTGCTTCATTCAGAGATCAAAGCATGAAGATACAGCTGTAGATGTACAGTTGAGAGACTATAACAGCACATCTGAATGAAATCTCCAAAAAGGAAGTGACATTGGTTGACAGTATCATGTGCTTGGGGAGGGATGGAGGGATACAGTTAGAGCAAAAACTTAAAAATATATATATTAAGATATGTTGCAATATTGTTTAGGGCAGTTAATGTATAATCATTCTCCAGCAAAAAAAAAAAAGGACCTTATGTAATTTTTACTAATCAATGTCACCCCAATAAATTTGACAAAAAAAGGTGGAGGGGAGCTTAAGGGAGCTGACCTGGTCACAATGGCAGGACGGGAATGTAAGTTGGTATGCCATGAAGCCAAGACTTGGAGAAAGGTCCATGCTGAGATCCCAAGAGTTTAGCAAAAACTTGAGGTTAAAAACCACTAAGGAGGCTCCAGTGCAGACTGTAAAGCCAGGTTTTGGGACACAGGAGCACCAGAAGATTGAAGAGTTGAGAATAACGGGTCTAGTGGGAAAGCCCCGTGTGGCAGGCAAATATCTGAGCTGAGCCTGATGCTCAGATTCTGCAATCTCCAAGTCATGATGGTAAGTGGAGATCAGCTGACAGGCTGAGGACAAAGCCTAATGATGACTTGCTTTTACTGGGAGTTGTAGGGACAGAAACTTTCTGGAATTGGAATGACCCTATTGTCCCATATAGTCTACCTTGAATGACACATTATTTTCTTGGTTGGCTGCTTCCAATTGACCTAATGGATGGGTGAGATACCTTAAAGTATTGACCTGATCCCTTGACACCTGAGTTTCTAGGTCTGCGTAGCTCTTCTAAGAGGTAACAGTCTAGGTGGCTGAAGGAGGTCTTGATCATTAAAAGTTTTGCTTGAGTGTTGACTTCGGCTAGTCTCCTCATGATGCCAATGCTGGCGAGGAATTTTCCTACTTTCAAAACCAGAAGCCACAATGTCTATTTATGTTGGGGTGGGGCGAGGAGGGGTAGACCAGGACTACAGTAAATGTTAACTCAAACTTTAAATGCCAGAATGTTACAGATGAGACAACAAACCCCTTCCTTTCATACCATCATGTTGGCCAGATAAAACATGGCCTGGAAATTCCATTTGAACACATTTTTTTTTAGAGTTGGACCTGGGGCTGCACTCTTACTTGGACCTGAGGTTCTTGTAAGGTTTAGATTCATTAAACACAACAGGATCTTGTCTAGACAATGATGATGAGCCCTTGATTGCAGGTACCTGGCTACAGGAAGGACACAAGTCTAATGGCATTCAGAGTTACTAAGGGATGTCTGGGTGTCTGCCTTTCATTCAATGCCCTTCCCGACCCAGACAAGGTTGGAGGTGCCCTGAATACCCAATAATTCATTCGCCAGAGAAGCACGAAGAGGCCACAGCCCCTGGGTGGGGTGTCTGAGTTGGTCTGGTCTAAAGGAATGGAGAAGATAGCAGAGTTGGTAAAGTTGTCCTGCTGGAAGGACAATGCCACCAAAAACCAGGGTAGAGACATCACAACCAGTATGGTGTAGCCACAGCATGAGACCTGGGCAGGGTCTGAGGATGGCTTTTCTGAGAGTGGCACCCTGGCCTGAGGTCACAGATGGATGCTGGCTGCTCTGAAGTGGGGCTTGTGTGCAGCTGCTGCATAGATGGACAATGACTGGAGGTGAGAAATGTCTTTGGGGCGACCAGAGAAAAGGCACCCGATGGGGGAAGAGTGTCCCACCAGACTCAGACAGCAGGGATCCCGGAGGTGTCCCTGGTTGCCACGTAGGCTGGGACTGAGAATTTAGGTCCCACAAAACAGAATGGAACGGCTGAGGGAACCCCACTTCCAGCAGAGACACCATGAGGGGGGTCACAGTGACCATCAGGAACTACTGTATTTTGCTGTGGGTAGTGCGCTTCCATGTAGAATGTGCACCCACATTTTTGACCCAAACTTTCAGGGAAAACATCTTTCATTTTCATTTTTCGATTCAAATTTTTATTTGTTTAGACTTAGATACTTGTTTTTGGTATTGTAAAGGAATTTTAGCATTTATTTTTTAACATATTATGGTACAAGAAATTTTATATAACAAATACTTGCAAAACACAAGAACAGATACAAGGCACAAGAAACTTTATGTACAAATTTTTTACATAAAACAAACCAACAAAAACAATTATTGTATTCCAGGTATTATTTTGGGTACAGATATTGTTACTAATTTCTGGAGTTACACTTTTAACTCATAAAATAAAAGAATTGAAAGCAGTTATATAGATAGGGAATTAGTACTACCCGTGTATTATGTGCATCCTTATTTTTCCTTCATAAATTTGGGCAAAAAAAGTGCATATTATACACAGCAAAATCCTGTATCTCAGTACTTCCCTTTTTCCTTGGATAGCCTTCCCTATCAGCCAGAGGAAATGTTTCATTGTGTTTTAACAATAAAAATTGTGTTTAACTCACGCTAGTTAGTTATGTCTTATTGGAGCACTTGGTTTGTAAGCAGGATTCCTTTTCCTCGCAGTCATACTAGTTGTGGCTTCTTATTTTCGTCTTTGTATCTAGAGACTCCTTTGAGGCAGGATCTCAATCTTTGTAGCAAAGAATGCCAATTTTTGACTTCTTTGCCAAAGAAAATCTTGCCAAATGAAGGTCAGTTTTGAAAAAAAAAACAAAAACAAAAACCAGAAAGATAAATGTACGTGTCTTAAAGGTTTAATTGTATTATTTTCCTCTTTATACTTAGATTACTTTGACAGATGGGACCTTCACAGCATGTTCATTGTTCAGCTGGGAACCCCTCGAAGCTGTAACCTGAACCCCTTGCCCTGAGGCCACTCCAAAGCATCCCCATCCAATGGTGTCTGTGGAGCCCAGCAGGGAGGAAGGTCAGGAGTTATTAAGCCACTTGAAATTGCTTTTCGTGCACAGAAAAGTGGTTGGGTCATTTCAGGCCATAGGAGGGTGGCAGGGTGCCCAACTGCCTACGTCAAGCAGTGTTTATAAATTAGAAATTACCAGCCATGTGGGGCCTTGCTGACCAGGGAGAGTCCTGGAAAACTGTGCCGACGTGCCTGGGGCAGACAAAGCACAGCTCCGGGTCCATCGGTCATGATTTGTCTACCTGGTGGGGTTGTTGGAGGAGACTTGAAATGGTCTAGTCTCTTCGGTTGTAGTGCTATGTGACTAATGACTGCAACGCAACGCAACCATGAAAACCATTCTTTGAAAGTTCTATTGCCAAGCCCAGAAACCGACCATAAAATTCAGAGACAAAGCTAATCCCATATACAGTAGAGTCTCAGTTAGCCGGTACCCATAGGCAGATTGCGAACGAGTGTACCTGCACTCCCAAGCAACCAGCGAAACTCCCCAGCAGCTGGCATAAAATGGGAGATTTGGGGGGCTGGTTGCTTGAGAGTTTTGCCAGTTGCTGGAGTTCCAGTTAACTGAGAGTCTCCTGTCATTATTTCTATAGTTCATTCACCTGGTCAAAAAAGGCTTACTGAGCACCTACTGTGTGTCACAAGGAAGCATGCTTGTACTATTACTAGAACTCCCCCCCACGGCCCGCCATCTTTTCTTCCTGAGTCATTACCAAATACCTGGAACTATTCTAAGCCCTTTACATATGTTAACAAATTCAATCTTCACCCCAACCCTGGGAGGATGGAGTGCCTAACGATCCCATTTTACAGTTGATAAGACTGAAGCTCAGGAAGCCAGCAACTGGAGGAAACCATGGAGATGTGGGACGTGAATGTAGCTGACAAACTCTGGAGACCATTCCTGCCATTTGTTTTCCCAGATGTCTGGCCTGTGTGTCACTGGTGGTGAAAACAGGACCTGGTGACCACAGCCACCTCACGGTTCACTTAGAGTTTCTGAGAAGCTGCCATGACCCAGTCCAGACAGTTCCTGTAAGGCCCGCCTCTATTTCTCCAGGAAGGCTGGGCCAGTCCCAGCTGGGACTCCTTAGTGCTGACCAGATGCCTCCCGCCCTCATCCCAGCCCAGTGTCCCCTGAGTGTGACCCACATCCACAGCCTGTGCTGGGCACAGAAGGATGTCGCTGAGGTCAGGCCACCTTCCTCGGTGTCTCCCTCACCCCTCACCACCCCGAAAAACAGCCAAGCCCTGACATTTCTAGGCAGGTCACAGAGTGGAAGCAGCCCCCAACTGCTGCTTTGGGGTCCCTGAAGACTGGGAAGAGTACAGTGAGGGGAAGAGGAAATGTTTTCACCACAGGGCAAGTGACTGGAAAGAAACAATAAGAGTTTACGTTAAATGCAGCAGGTTGAACACATATGCCCTTCTCCCAAGAGCCCCCCAGTAACAAGAACAGAAGAGAGGGGCAGATGAGTCTTGGGCAAGTGGTAACGCATGTGGATTCCAGTGCTTTAGAAATGGACACGCCTGGTGGAGAGAAGCCAAGAGCACCCACAGAACCCTAAAAAGACTCATGGCCTGGAGGCGTCAGGCCACTCTGAAGAAGGGCATGGAAGGTGCCTGGCCCCAGAGGGACCCACTGAAACCTTGTAGAGAATAGCTGTACTCCCAGGTGAGCTTCCTCCTCCACGCAGAGGGTCAGCTGCCACTTCCTAAGTCTGTAGGACACTGAGAAGGTTGTCATGAAGAGTCCCATCCAGGTGAAGCTCAGGACAGGTGGATACCAGACACACGGACCATGGAAGCAAGACCAGTGCTGAAAAGGAAGGCATTAGGATGTTGTCTGCATTCTCAATGGTAACATGCCTGGCTCCCCACTTCCCCACTGAGGTCCCAGATTTACGATCCATTTGGCAGGAGAAGAACCAGGTTTGCAGAATGTACTATCCTGAAAGAAAACGGTTGCAGTCCGTGAGCCTGGTCTCCCACACCTTACTCTCAGCTCTTCAGAGCGTCACTCCGAAATGGAGCGAGAGCCGTGCTTTTGAGAAAAGCTGCTGTTGTTTAATAGTGAATCCAAAACAGAAAGAACAACCACAAAAAGAACGTAGAAGAAACAAAAACAATGAAAAAAGTATTTAATTTTAATGAATGTAATCAGATAGGTAAGAGAAGAAATTGCATTTTAAAAATAAGAACAAAAGAAAATTGAAGGCATCTCTTAAATAGGAGAAGAAATAGAAAAATAAATTGAAAATAGGAGAGAAAAGGAAAGAAGATTAGAAGATCAACTTAGGATTTTAAATAGTCAGATAATAGGCATTCCAGAAATTGAGAAAAAGGAAAACAGAGGGTAAAAAATAGTAAGGAAATGATCGAAGAAAATCTGATACCACTCCAGACACGAATTCTAAAATCATTCCTCCACATAGTGAGAGTTTGATAAATGTTTGAAGTGCAAATACTAAAGAATCCTTTTCCACACTACGTAATAATAACAATAATAATAATAAAAAGGACCCTGATCAGGAAAACCTGAGATGAAAAGTGTATCTCAAAGTACTGCAGAGAGGTATCAGCATCAACATGGATTTGGACTTCGTCCTAGCCACCCTCGACACTAGAGTTCAGTGGAGCCAAACCTTCACAATTTTAGGAGAAAATTATTCACAACACAGAATTCTATATCAAACCAACAAATCAAGCATGAAGATAGAATGAAGATATTTTCAAACAAGCAATGAAATTTCAAAATATTCATTCCTCCTCCCCACCCCCTACACACACACGTACACACTGGCTTTTTTAGGGGGAGGCTGGCCTACGTGCTTCAAACCAAGAGCACAAATTGATGACAACAGACGACTCAGGAACTAGGGTGCAATGTGGGAGAGGAGCTAAGGGAATTTTCAAGGTAAAGATGGACGAAGTCCCAGGAAAAGTAGCTGAGGTTAACAGAGCAATCAGTCCAGATTGGGGGGTGGGGATGGGAGTGGGGCAAACAGAGGGTGCTAGGAGGGGTTTCACCAAGAAAGCCGTGCGCCCGCCTGCCCAGCTGCATTTATAGGGGTTTCGAGTTCAATCAGACAGATTATGGGCACATTAATGATAGATCCAATCAAATAAATGAGGTAACTAATAAAACCAGGAAAAACTGAACATTATACAAGAAAGCACACTTTCTGTAAGACTCAGTGCAGACAAAAATTTAGACCCAACAATGCAAACACTAAATACTGATTTTTAGAAGCACGGAACTATGATTGAAAGAGGGGGAAAGGGGAAATATGTATGTGGTGAGCCATTGGCATAAGACTAAATTATGGTCTTTTCTTTTTTACAAGAAAGTGAATGGGCAATTTATAAATTTGAAAAAAAATAGAAGTTTAAGCAAGAAACATGGAGGTAAATGGTAGAAGAGACAGGCAAAGCAATAGGAAATCATTGTTCTAAGGCAGTGTGTTCCCCACCTGTTTCCACTGGTGCACCCATTTCTATAAATTGTGCCCCTTGTTTTTTTTAAAAAAAAAAAAAACAGCTGTTTTTAAACACTGACACTTTTGTTCAGTGCCTATCTTAATGTAAAATAGTGAAAAAATCAGGTCCTTAGTAAGGGGAAAAAATTACTGTCCTAAAAGTCCAAACCACAGATTTAACTTCACAATATTCGTAACAGTTAAATATTGACAACGATCAAGTACTTAAACATGAAATAAAAGAACTACTTCAAAAGAATCACAATGAAAGACAATGCACTTAACTTTTACTCGGTCAATAACTAAACGAATCAAAACGTCTGGCTCCAGATGTATTTATATGTTTGGGGACGTTCTAGAAGCATCACAAATGGATGGTTCTGACCCTGTGCGTCTTGATTGGTAGAAGAGCGGTTGGGGGGCGGGCTCATAGCCACGCCCTCACCAATCATCACTCGCTCATGGGATCTAAGTGTGAAGCGTCTCCATGACCGGGGATTCACACTTAACCTTTATTGCTCCATAACTGAGTTTGCATTTTTTCTGCACTTGTTTCGTTGCCATTGCTGATTCTTTTTCACAGACCCCTGAGCGGCCCAGTCGTAGCCCTGGGGGCACACGTACCAGCGCTTGGGAGCCGGTGCTGGGCACCCTGGGTTTTCAGGGGCTGGGGTATTGCGTACAGCAGGGCCCTCAGCGCACGAGCTCACCCAGGAGGGGAACTGAGAGGGCACTGTGGTTTGGACACGTGACTGTGAAGGGAACCACAGTGGGAGACTGTCACCGAAGCAAGGTGACATGCAGCATGCCCAAGCCTGCTGGTCGACCCCAGAGTCACGCTTTCGTACGCAGTGCACAGACATTCGTAATTGCTTAGGCTGATTCTGTCTTCAGAATGTTCTACCTTCTACTGCTGCAAATTTCCTAGTTGAAAAAGAATAACAAATGGGAGTCACTTGACGTAGATGCAGCCCCACCCAAAGGACCAAAGGCTGGTGATCGGAGGGTAACCGTCTGCCTAGGGGGAAGGGGCCTCTTTTTCCCAGTGGACACCACCCCATGCTGAGACACATGGGTTGGTGAGCAGAACCTAAGGGGAGTTTCAGTCCCCTTGGTAGAAGATTCCAGATTCTTCCCTCCAGTTCTCCGACCTGTGGTGAGTAGGTTGAAAAGGGGGACATGCCTGCCCATCCACTTCTTTCTGGCTTCAAGGCACAAAACAGTATTGAGCTGTGATGAGGGAATGGGTTCTAACCAGCACGGGTCCAGAATTTTCATCACGACCCTGTACTAGATATTTTAGTTGATTTAATGGGATTCTGTTTGTAACTAAAAGGGACTGGATGAGTTTTTAATTATGTGAATACGAAAGATGTCATTCATGTCGTGGGAAAAAACAAATTTCCAGATTTAAAAGTATACGCTTCAAAAAAAATCCAAGTTGTGTTCTGTGTCCAGCTGGTGCATTAAAATTGTTATGAAATATCTTATTATGTTAATGGAGGTATATCTATTACCATCAGTTAAAAGAGCAATAGAAGAATGGGAAATCCATCTATTACTGTAATTGCTGGATATAATGCCTTAATACTTAAATATTGCCCAGCATAATAATACCACAGTTTTACATACCTAAACAGCAATTCGGAAGAAGCCATAAAAATTTAACATGATAAATGGAGAAAGTCAAATAACTCTACAATGGTATCATATCACTTTGACAGACTTAACTTCATTTTGAGTTTACTCAATCTAATTTCACTTAAATTTAAAAAAATGTTTGCTTATACATCAGGATGTTTTGAATACATGCATACATAAATTTCTGAAAATATCCATAACGTTTCGAAAAGATTACCGAAGTGCAATGAGTTTTGGCATCTCCACCATCTTCTGACAAAGGTGCATGAGCCCTTGTCTGGTTTAGTTTTTAAAAGCATTTTTATTGAGAGATCCAAGATAGCGGAGTAGATCGATGCTGAGATTGCCTCATCGTGTGAACACATCAAAATTACAAGTAAATTCTAGAACAGTTGACCTGGAGAACCATCTGAAGTCTAGCTGAACAGACGTTTTATAGAAGCCACCTAGAGACTGGTAGAAGGGCAGAGACAGAGAACAGCCAGGACCAAACCTCCGCATGGAAGACTATCTCAGACACAGATGTTCCCCACAAAGGAGCGAGGGACCCCAGTTTCACACCAGGCTCCCCAGCCTGGAGTAATGGTGCAGGGTAAAGGAGCCCCCACAACACCTGGCTGTGAAAAGCAGTGGGAATTCTGACCATCGACCATCGGGGTGGACACTGAAGGCTGTGGGGAAACCAAAGACCTCTTAAAGGACCGGCGCACAGACTCATTTGCTCACATGCACTTACCCTGGGCGTTGGGGGGCAGGATGGTAACTTGGGAGGTGCTGAAGGCAGGACCCCTGTGCCTCACCCCCCCATTCACCTGATCTCACCCCAAGTGACATTTTTTTGTTTGTTTCCCCAAATGAAAAATGTCCTCAAAGGGAAACATTTTGCCAGTGTGGAAGAGGTGAGACAGAAAATGGCAGGAGCACGAAAAGGCATCAAAATCGACGTGTTCAAAAGCGCTTCGAGCCGTGGAAAAAGCGTCTCGATGGGTGTGTTGTATCCAACGGAGAGTCCTTTGAAGGCGACTGAAGTGTCAACACCTAACAATGAATACACAATTTTTAATAAATAAATTGTTTTGGGGGGGTCCCCCTCATATTTCTCTTTAATATTTAAATGGTACCTGCACCCCGAAGTCATCATTTCTTTGAATCTCCCTGATAAACAGCATAGAGCTGTGGTGCCCAAGAGGGCGCGCGTTGCTCGGCGCGCATCCAACCGGGAGGAGTGATGGCCGGCAGGTTGGAAGGAACTCAGCACGCGCGCTCCCAACCTTCTCTAAATCTTATTTCTTCATCGCTCAGGCGGGGGGAATGAATCCTGCTGGCTGATTTCCCAGGGCAGCTGTGAAATGTTAAGGAGAGCTAGTGCATGGACAGTATATTCTCATTTAACAGCAGGCAGGCAGTGGCTTTAGGAAGGCCTTTGTACCCAACACTAAATAAAAATATGAAAGAACCAGGACTGCCTGGCTCTGACCAATCCAAATGGAGCCCATCTGTAAATTCTCTTCCAGCTGCACCATCCGTCTGTACTGGGTGAAAACCAGGGTTACGATCACTTCCCAAATCCCCACGCATGTGAGGGCTGTCCAGAAAGTATCCAGCCATGTGATATGAAAAATAGAGGCGTCTGTGGCTGGGGGATTTTTCCAGACAGCCCTGTGTACCTTCCTTGATGTGAGACTTGCTGGAATGTGTTTGTCTTATTGAAGTCTACGGGGCTTAGAAATTACTCTGGACGATCGTGCAGTAATGCTTTGTGTTGGCCGGTTGGTTTTATTTTATTATGGTCAATTCCTACCTATTTGGCTCTTAATAAATGTTGCTCCTTCCCTGGCTATCATTTCTATTTTCTATTGAGCATCTAAGATACTACAGATACTTATAGGTTTCAAATCAGCCCATAAACTTTTAGGTGAAAGAAAATGCTCTAACACAGGCAACTATAAGACAAAAACAACAACAACAACAATAGCAGCAAAAGCAGTAGGTTATACAGAAAGCAGACGGCAAAGAGAACTGGTACTAAAAAAAGCACATGGCCCAGGAATCTCAAGGGAGGTCCTGGCTATGGGCACTGGGTGTTGGTCCTTCTTTAATGACGACGTGATCTGAGAGATTCCGGAGGGAGCAAGCTTCCCTCAGTCCTGCTTTGCATCTCTGTGCTCAGGCCAGCTGGGGCCCCTGGGCACGTTCAGATCCTAGCAAATACCTCATACTGTTGCAAACGTTTACACCACGCAGGGCATTTATCTTGGCTCCAAAGAAATGTAGCATCTTTAAAAACGTGACTTTAAAAACCTGGGTAAACTTGGGGTATTGGCCTGTTGAAATTACTCCCTATTGATGTATTGAGGGTGATTTAGAGTTTTTTCTTTCTCTCTTGTTTTTTTCCTAATGGTGATTCCCTACCCTTCACATCTCATTCATTCTTTTCCATTTGCTGTCTGGCTTTATGCAGCCCTGAATCACAGCACTCCCGTGCCAAGGGCTGGCCCGCAAGGAATTAGTACCATGCCGTCCTTCCTGTAAACCAGGGATGCTAATGACCTGCTGAGAGCAGGGCCTGTGCAACGACTTGCTTTTTGAGGAATGCTGACTTCTGCTCTCTCCTGACCTCTCAATGAGAGCAATAAGAGAAGTTAAAAGGCCAGAGCGTGGCTACAGAGACAGAGAGTGCATTGCTCTGGCCTCATTAACACAGTGCTCAAACCAAGTGAGTCCAACAGTTTAGAGAAACAATTCCCTTTTCAACTCCCAAGTAAGGTGGACCTGTGAAAATTTCCTATGGACTTTGCCCCAAATTGGGCAAACAATAGGAGTAGAGAGCGGGTTCCTCACCCCAGAAAGGTGAGAAGTCTCAAATTGGGGAAGAGCAGGGGACTCAAGTTTAAAACAAATAATTTTCAAACTTTCTAGAGTTCAGAAAAAATGGAGTGAATGTGGTCTTGAAAGTGTAGCTATAATCACTTTAGCTTCCAACTGTAAATATTAATGATTCTAGAACACATTTGATGTAATCGCTTTCCTTGGAAAGTTTTTGTTTTCTTCTTGTACCGGTAGATCTTTCGTTTGGGTGGAAAAGAAGTTTTCTTGCTTTTAGACATACGCATTCATCTATTCATCAGACATTCAACAAGCAGGACATTGCTCGTACGTAAAATAAGCTATAGCTATTCCCTGTCCTCACGGACTTACAGGGTAATTAATTCATCAGTATTAGTCATTGAGAGTTTAACAAATGAAAGTACCTTTCCTAGCTTCATGAGACATCACCAAGAACTATAAAGAACCAGTTTTCATCTTTATCCCCAGAACGGACTTATTTCCATGATGCATGTGTTTTTATAAATGTAACTTATCACTGCACAAGGTTCCTTGACACCTGTAAATGTTTAAAGATAGAGATCAGCATGACCATAAAAAGCATAATTTTTTTTGGCTAAGTATATGCTATAATTAGTAGAGGAGGGAATGACATGCCATTTAAAAAATATGTAAGTCATGTTTACAGGGATTTAAAATAAAATGTCTTGGTCATTTTATAGTAATGTAAGTGCAAAGTACATGCTGAGTAATTCCAGAAGAGCTTTTTAATTTTCATTTTTTTGGTAGTTGTATTATTTAAATGGTTCTTAATTTTAAAATGTGTTTTTGGCCAAGACAGTTAATGTTGAAAAGTGGCTATTCAGCATGCAAGTGATCGTAAGCACTTTTCATAAGACTTTTTATTATAGCACAGCATGCATTTAAAAATTTTTTATTTACACAAAAGGCCCTAATGGATATAAGAGTTTATCAGATCAATAATCAATGTTCTCAAAAGTCACTTAATTCAAATGTATATAATCTACATTTTTAAAAGATCTCATATACATATTTACATCATAACTCCTAGAGGTTCCTTCATAATGATTACTGTCCCCAGTGTCATCTTATACACCATTACAATGAAATTAATTTTTAAGAACAACACTACTAGAATATAAAAATATATCATTGCATAAACAAGTACACTGGAAGTTACTTAAGGCTGAGACAATGCTACTAAAATAAAAATATTCAGCTGAGTCTCCTTACTTGTAATTTTCCTAATTATTAGCCATCGTGTGAAGCGAACAAGAAATTTCAAAGAAAATTGTAAACGAGCTTACAATAAAATATTTCTGGTATCTTAGGTGTCTGTCAAAAGAACACGTATGCTGAAAGCAAAGAAAAAAAGAAATGAACAAACAAATAACCCATGGACACAATCAATAATTTAATGTTTATTTGGGGACGAGTGGGTCAGGGAGGGGAGAAAGGGGAGGGGGTGGGAGAGGAGGGGGGGAAGCTAAATATAAGGTGATGGAAAGAGAAGTCACATTAGGTGGTGAAC